>VWYH01011069.1:1064411-1216331 GCA_013399365.1 Pampusana beccarii | reverse complement strand
CTGCTTTAGCAGGTGGGTTGGACTGGATGATCTCCAGAGGCCCCTTCCAACCCCAACCATGCTGTGATTCTGTGAGATGCTGGGAGGAGAATAAAAGCACAGGGTGTTCATGCGGGGCTGCTCTGCCTAAGTGCTCCCCCAGCTGCCACCTCTGCAGCTCAGGGGCTTGGAGCTGGAGGTGATAGTGTCTTTCTATTCAGTAGCCCTCAGTGGACTGAGTGGAAGAAATAGGCCTGCTCACTTGCAGAACCCTTGTCAGTAAGAGTAACAAGCAGATGTAGGTATTAATATTGTGGTCCGTCTAAAATGTGCCTCTGAAGGAGAACAGGCACCAGGTTCAGAGTGTTGCAGTGACTGGCCAGCTGTACGTGCATGGCTGAAGTGCCATTTTGCCGGAGGTGCAATTCACACCTGTCTATTCCAGGTGCAGGAGAAGGAGCTCATTGCATGTATCCAGGCTGTTTTCATATCTTCCTTGTTCCAGAGAATCTCTTCAGGGTCTCGTTATTGAATCATGATCTTCATGTGCCCGCCCAATTTCTAGTCCATATTGCATAGGCTCTTAGATGACCTGCTTTGTCTCGTTGTTGACAACCCCCTGAATGGGATGGCCCCTTCCCTTATCCTTTGGATTCTGGTTTATTTGGCACTTGCTTTGTTTCAGCAGCCATAGGTCTTTGTGTAGGTCAGCGTTCTGCCGGTATCCCACTGTTTTTCCAAAGACTGTGATAACTAAGATTACTGATTTTTGTGTGGGAGATAAGCAGGCAGGGGCACAGCTTCACTGCTTGCCTGAGCAAGCCTGATGTAGGCTACAAAGCCTCCGTTGCAAAACCCCATATACAGCTTTTGTCCACAACACTGGGGTAGTAGCTTGTGAGGTGGTTTGGCGTATTTGTGGGCTATTCCATAATTTGCAGTGAAGACAAGTCCTTTGGGATACATGTTCTCAGATTATGAATCTTGCTGATTTAACTCCACTGTTTCACCGAGCAGTCTGTTGTTAGTTCCTTGCCAGCTGGTGAAATGTTGGAAAAAGCTTGTCTGGGTTGACATCTCTGTTCACAGAGTTTGGAAATTCAGTGGAAAAGGGGTAACCAAACACGAGATGTTAAATAAGCATGGAAGAAACAAATTAGACAAGAAAATATAGCTCAGGTGGAAGTGTGTGATAAGGTTAGTGGGCTAATTCACCTTGTGCTCATTTAGCTAGGAAAAGAGACTGTTCTATCTTGGTTTATTGTTGCTTAAAGTTCTATTAAACACTGCTAATATTTTTGCTTTGTGGACAGATGCAAGTTGGAAGCAACATTTGTCTCCAGGCAGCAACAAACCTGTTAAAAGCTGAATGTCCTGACTGTATGCTAGGGATTTTGTGTGCTCAGCTTTCTCCAGAACTTGTTCCCTTCCCAGCCCAATTTTCATGAAAATTTATAGGGTCCATTTATGGCTGGGAGGTTTGTGGAGTTTTTGGGCATGATTAGATGTCTTGATCAAGGGTAGCATGTTATGGACTGACATAAATACCACCAGAAGATGCATTTTCTATTTTTCACCTAGACAAAACTCAGTTGTGGTGTGCTTTTTTTTTTTTTTGGTGGTGAGGGAATACAGGAAATCAACTAAGGCTTTTCAGTACTGTGCCAATGAAAAAGGTAATTAAAATTCTCTCCTGTAGATGATATCATCATTCCAATGTATTGAAAAAGTCTGACACCTTTTTGTTTCGGCATCTTGTCCCTGCTGTGTTTTGGGAGACTATGCATGCATGGAAGAGTATTTACAACTTGAAGCTGAGGTGATTTAAGGTAGGAGCTAATTAGTCATATACTCCTGTCTCATTGCGTGTTGGCTGGGGAATGGTGAGAAAATAAACTGGCACTAATTTCCTAAGGATATATCAGGCAACTTGCTCTTTTTAGAATGTTAAAATTCTTCCTAGCTGAGCTAATGAGAGATGTGTCAACTTTTGCAAGAAGCAGTGGGCTCATAGGATGTTTTCATCACCTTGGAGGCATTTTGGTCAATCCTTTAGCTGTTCCCCAGTGGGAAAGAGTGATTGGAGCTGCAGCAGAAGAAGAGGAACAGGAGGTGATGTTTAGGCAGTAAAATAGTTGTTCTTGCTTTAACACTTAGAGAAATGGACAGAATCCTGGGGGAGCTGGAGACTGGATTTTATTCCCTGCAGTGGCTGCGTCTGTTGTCTAGTGACTCTTTAATTTAAGATATATAACAGTTCCCAGAATAGGGACCAGACCCCTAAGCCATTGCTGGACTTTGTTTCGGAGTGAGTTTGAATGCTTCAGGCTGAAGAGGGCATGGTCCTTTTGGGTGCTTTTGAACTGCAAATTTAGCGAGTTCCAGGAAATGAGCTGAAGCCCTGAATCATTAGCTGGGCCCCAGCTCTGTTTGGACCATTCCACTGCTTGCCTGACACAGATCTGCCGAAGAAGGGTGCTGAGCTCTAGCAGGGAGGCTGGGAACTGATTGCTGCTGATTGTCCTTAGGACCAGCAATGAACCCTTGGCCACCTTTTATTTAGCAGTAGTGCCATTGCCTAAGTCTCCCACTTTCTGACAAGCCATTGAAGCACTGTATTGTCACATTAAATGTCGGAACAACCACCAGCTTACTGCCTTCTGTCAATATTTCAAGGGAAAAATGGGGAGCTGATTATTTGGACTTCAGGAACAACATAAAGAGCCACGTGCGGGCATATGCGTCAGGCTGTGAATCCCATTCTCACCGTCATTGTTAAGACCTTAAGTTTGGGAGGAAATCAGCTCTAATCCTTTCTCGTATGCTTCCTGCTGTAGGTGATTCTCCTCTGGGTGGTACAAATCTAGTTCTAAATGTGTGACCTTTCCCGTGGGTTGTGTGAGTCATGTCAGAACCTGAGGATTCTCGGCCCTGTGGGATCTGCAGTAACGTCTGGGTGTGCTGGAAGAGACCGGCATTTCGGTGCAAAACCAGAGTCACTGCTGACTGAAAGGAGAGCTGCTGTGTGTATGAGAGCAGTTTTAGTTGCCTGTGTTAATTTGGACAGGCTTCTTCTTCAGCATCTCCCTGTCTGGTTCCAGCATTGGCCTTCTGAACTCTTTGACTCTTTACGCATTGCTGGAGATAGGTGGTTGTAGGCTGAGTCCTCTTGGTTGGAACAGGACGAGGTGCAGACCTATGAAAGGATTCTTCAGCCTGGAGGAGACTGAGAGGAGA
Source organism: Pampusana beccarii (assembly GCA_013399365.1). NCBI lineage: Eukaryota > Metazoa > Chordata > Aves > Columbiformes > Columbidae > Pampusana > Pampusana beccarii. The sequence goes on along the minus strand of VWYH01011069.1, from coordinate 1,213,115 downwards.
CCTCATGGCGGCTACAGCTTCCTCACAAGGGGAGGAGAAGGGGCAGGCGCTGATCTCTTTAGTGACCAAGGACAGAACCCAAGGGAATGGCAGGAAGATGTGCCAGGGGAGGTTCAGGTTGAACATTAGGAAAAGGTTCTTCCCCCAGAGGGTGGTGGACACTGGAACAGGCTCCCCAGGGAGGTGTCACGGCCCCAAGCCTGACAGTGTTCAAGAAGAGACTGGACAACACCCTCAGACACATGGTGTGAACTGTGGGGTTGTCCTGTGCAGGGACAGGAGTTGGACTCCATGATCCTTGTGGGTCCCTTCCAACTCAGGATGTTCTGTGATTCTATGATTTTTAGAGTTGGATCTTGTTCGTGGGCTATGTACTTTCTACGTCTCGTTTCTGAGAAAAGCATAAGAAACTGTTCCAAAACTTGGCCTCGGTTCATGGAAAGGCAGCGTAATCAGAGTGCTGTGGCAGAACTGCACCCTGCGCAGCCGTCTCACTCCAGTGATCCTCTCCATCCTCACGCAGGCACTGCAGTGCCTGCTGGGCAGCGAAGGTGGTGATATCTTCAGCAACAGGAATGGAAAAAAACGTCATTTTACTATAGTCATCTTAGTTTTATGGTCTTAATACTTGTGAGCTCATTTGCATGGCCCAGATGGGCTCCTCAGAAAAATAAACTTCGGGTTTGTTACCAATCTGGAGCTCATTTTCTTGGTTTCATGGGTTTTGAGTGTTGTGCTGTTTTTCTGTGTGACGGCTGCCGTCTTGGTGCTCGCCCATTTCCTGGCTGCAAACTAGATTTCACTTCTGATTTCCATGAGAAAGTACACAGGCCATGCCCTGCAATTTAATTCAAGCCTGCTGTTACAGAAAGAGATAAGACAGGCAGGTCATAGTGGGAGACCATTAAATAAAATGGCAGGCACTTTAGTTTCGGTGAAATCCAGAGCAAGAAATGCTTGAGACCTCTCAAACCTTGGAAAGGTGTCAGGTTTTGCAGCCCTACAGTCACAGAGTGCCGGAAGGGCCCATTGACATGAACATGTAGTTTTGTACTTCCAAGAGATGCTGTTTCAGGCTGCTTGAAAACTCGGGAAAATCATCACCCCGACAAGTGTTTCTTGCTGTTTCTGCAGACAAAGAGGCTAAGGATTTTATTGCAAGGAATCAATGATGGTACCTGGAACATGGTTATATGGCAAGCTTGAATTCCATAGGTCCCAACAAAGTAAGTTATGGTTATAACAACAGCCACAAAAGAAAAAAGTTGAGGAATATTAATTAAATGTAGTTGTTTGGGTACCTGATCTATTGAAAAGCAGGAGAGTCTAATTAGTAAACTGATCTCAAATACATTAGAGGCTGCTCTGTGAACACAGTCAGCTTTGGCACAGCAAGCCTATGATTTAAGCTTTAATATAAGGACATTATACACTTTAACATCTGGGAACTGAAAGGCTTCTTTTCTCTTTTTTAGGTGATACTGTCACTATTGGAGATGTATCTTTTAAACTCAAAACGCCGAAGAACCCAGAACTTGTTCCACGGAACTACAGTAAGAATCTGGTTTCCTTTTAATGGATTTCAGGGCTTGGTTCTAAAAAATTTTACTCAGCCAAGTCGCCTCACTGACTTTATTGAAACTGTCTAAGAAACATCATTTTGAAAAAGCATGTGATTTGGTGAAGGCTGTCTTTGCTGAGTTCTTTACTGTATCTCTGGTTCCACCCGTTATACAGGAATCTCTTAACTTTTAATGTAGCTTGTGCCCTTGGTCAGTGGGACAGTAAAAATGACCATTTGTGTATATTTAAATATTTTGTTCAAAAGAGGTCTGATCCAGCAGTTATTTCTAAAAATAATACAGTATTCTTAAATTGTTTGGTGATAAAACTATGACAGTTTTAAATTATCATTCAGTTGCAATATGATTATATGTCCTAGGAGTTTTCTGCTGTATGACAGATGTGTGGTGTTTTTCTACTGTGATATTTAGTATTCCCAGATTGTCATGTTATTGTTGTCAACAAACATACAGATACTTGCAATCCATCAAGTTAATGGGAAGTCAGTTGCATAGTGAAAAAAGAATGCTATCAAATACTTACAAAAGTCACAGCAAATTATGCACATTATCCAAGTGCATACATATACTTACAATTAATTCACATTACACTTTGATACCTTACTAAAAATGCCATGGATTTGCATCCGTATTTCCTGTTTGTTTATTGAGAACACATGCTTCTTGAGCTTTTCCATTTGCACTGTGGATCAGCAAGTGAATCTTGTTTTCTCTGTGGCATTTCCTAGCACAGTACAGGTCACCTATTTCCTGAGGATCCAAAATGATCAGTTGCCATTTGTTCCGCACTTCCACATGTAGGCTGCTGGACGCGTGAAATGTAAATTAAAAAAAAGCCACCAACAGCTGATTTTTCCACCCAGATAAATTGTAGGACCAAACCCAAGCCCACATGGCATTCTAAAGGGATATGTAAGTCTTATACTATGCTTAGATGTGGCCAAGCATCAAGAACCCCCAGTGACTGTCGTCGCTGGGCTTGTGAGGTCCTACAGCTGGAATCTGAGCATAGCCATTCACTTCAAGTGGATTTGCCTTGCAACATGTTTAAATTCATTCCATGACATTTTGAAGCAGTCACCATGAAAACTGATGGGGCGCTGGGGTTTTCTTGGTTTTGTTTATTCTTTTAGAAGGATGGCATTGATGATATCAACAGTACACTTGCCTCTGCACAGCCAGCAGGATGGTTGATAACTGCTGGGAGAGAGATGCTGAGGGCAAGAGGGATGTTACAGGTGTATAGGGATTGCTGCTGGTGCGGTATCGGAAAGGGCAGGAGCTGCTGCGCAAAGGTTTATGTTGTTTTGTTCTGTGGCAATAGTACTTCAGTTCATCAGACAGGCTTTCAATGACCCTGTTGTGAGCAGGGGGGTTGGACAAGGTGACATCCAGAGGTCTCCTCCAGCCTCAGCCATTCTGTATTTTCTAGTAACTGTGGGATAATAGATCTGTGTTACTATTGATGTTTTTAGATTACTGTTTCTTAACTCTCTTCTGACATGGAACATTTCTTCTGAAATGTTTTTCCTTTGGGAGGTGTAGCAGGAGCGGAGAGAAGGAGGTGGTGTTTGCTGTCAGTCTCTGACCAGTGTGAAGTTTGCCAGTATTCTAGTAGGTCACGTTGCTGTCTGCATCTGGCTTCTGCGCTGCATGATTCCCATCCCCCAGAAGGCATCACAGGCTGATGCTTGTCTGACAGGTGATCTACGGGACCAAAGGTATCCGATGCCACGTGTCAGTCCTTGCTGTTACGGGGTAGCCCATGAGGAAAGGGTTTCTGGTTTAGACTGTCGTGACACTTCCCATACATCATGAGTTCCTTGGGAATGCAGCCAAACAGTTGAGAAGTGCTGCTCTGTATTATTACTTTTTATAGCTTCTTAAATTATAGAGTTTTGCCTTTCATAATTTATTTTGGATGCCTATTTTCTCATTTTGATAGGGAAGTAAGGACATTGGTTGTCTGTCCCAATGACTAATGTGATCTGGTTCATGCAGTTACATTTCTTGTAGGCTGTTTTGCTTTCTGGCTTTCTGTGCTGTACCAAATGTGTTAATTTTATGAATGTTTCCTGCTTTTCACTCCTCCACAGTCACTGTTACATGTTTTGGTCAGTCTGCACTTTTCAGCAAGATAAACGTTAGATCTAAGTTGCTGTAACATCATTTCTTTCAGTTCTTTAGACTGCGGAGATAAGAGAGTTGGTAGAGTCAAGGAGTCAGAGGTTTTTCTAGTTAATGATTATAAGGAGGAAAAAATGGTTGAAAACTAATCTGATAGCATAAAGGTTTTTAAACTTGGAACTGTACAGAATGATCGGATCTTAGCTAAAATCTGGTACTATAGCCAAAAGTAATCTTTGTTAGCACGTATTAGGTGTATTATTAGTATTATTAGTTTTTTTTTTTTTTTTTTTTTTTTAAATGATCGTGACTGAAGTCAGTATTTGTGTACTTACAGTAGGGTTACTTAAGGTACAAAATTTTGCTTATAAACCTAAATAATAAATTAATTAAAATTAAGTAAGGTAGAATACTAATGTATTTAATAGCAGAAAATTGTTTTCGAATACTTGAGTACAATTTCATTGTATATTTAAATTTAGAAATTTTTTTTTATCCCTTAGTGCTTAAGTTCTATGGTTATGTTACTATGGAGAGCAAAGTTATATTCCTTTAGTGAGACTGAGTAGATTGTATTGGCTTCATGTCAATTATCTCCTCTTTGTTAGGCATTTAGGGAGTATCTGCATTACTTAACACATTTTTTAATTGTTTTAAGACCATTTTTTGTTTTGCTGTGTGAATGACTTCTGTAGATACATGATGTTTTGGTGTAAAATAGTTGAACATACTTGCGTATTTATACTGATCTATAAACTGAAATATTACATATTTTGAAATGTTATTAAAGTAACTAATATTTAAATGACAAAGGTACTTACCTGATTTCTTTTGAACTAAGACTGGAAATAATTTGGTCATCCACTTAAGTGAGAAATATCCCCCAAAAGGTCTCAGACATTGTAATGTTTGCAGTGGGATAACAACTAAAAGGAGGGAATTAAAGCAGTCACAGTTCATTTACTTGTGCTGCGTATGATATTGTTTTCTAGCTCATCATTTGTGTAGAATAGCATGATTCTTGTTATTCTGCCACCTAAAAGCCACATTAAAATATCTATAATTCACAGCAAATTTTAGGGACATTACAACTTATTCTAAACACAGCATCTTACTCTGGGATTAAAAATAGCCTTAAAAATCTGAAAAAAAAAGTCTTAGTCAATGTAAAGATGTTAAATACCTACAAAACTTTTAATTTCTCATTTTGTCATGTAATTTATACCAAAATATTTAATCTTTTGTGTTACCAAATTAAACTGATTTTTGATTCATTTGTTGAGCCTTGTTACATTTTTCAGAAATAGGTAAGTACTGCTGCTTACCTTATGTTTTCATGTCTTTGCTTTTTGAGGTTTTATGCTAGGTGACCAGCAAGTTCTATATGAAGTACTCCATTTTGTGTGCTAATGTGAAATATTAATTTGTTTTACTGTTGTTGGCAAATGGCTTTTTATTGCAAGATGATAATTAAAGGTGTATAAAATATAAATTGCTCTTTTTTTTTTAATAAGTGATAAGTAAAAATGAGTCATACACAAGGGGATTTTGTTAATGGGATTTCTGTCATAGCTCTGTCTGACACATTTTAGAAAGAGGGCATTTATTTTTGTACTGTTTGTTCTTTTATCAGTGAAAATGAACCCTAAATTTTTAAAATATCACCATGCCTGAAAAGCACAGCTGCTTCTTTAATCGTACTTTGAAGAAACTTTGTGTGGCTTTTCGTAACAGTTTAGATATAAAATTGAATTGTGAAAATGCACAACGCACTTTTAATTATTTTTTTTTTATTTTTTTATTTTTTTTTATTACACTGACTTCATGTCAGTGCACTGCTTTTGTTAACAGTTTCTGGAAATTTTATGAAAATTACACTCTACCTGATATTTCACAAAATCACGGAATGGTTGGGGTTGGAAGGGGCCTCTGGAGATCATCCAGTCCAACCCACCTGCTAAAGCAGGTTCACCAGAGCAGGCTGCAAAAGGCCACATCCAAGCGGGTTTTGAAAGTCTCCAGAGAAGGAGACTCCACAGCCTCTCTGGGCAGCCTGTTCCAGTGCTCTGGCACCCTCAGAGTAAAGAAGTTTCTCCTCATATTCAGATGGAACCTCCTGTGCTTCAGTCTGTGCCTGTTGCCCTCATCCTATCATTGGGTGCCACTGAAAGGAGTCTGGTCCCATCCTCTTGACACCCACTCTTGAGATATTTATAAACATCTATGAGATTCCCTCTCAGCCTGCTCTTCTCCAGGCTGAACAGACCCAGCTCTCTCAGTCTCTCCTCGTAAGAAAGATGCTCCAGGCCTCTCATCATCTTTGTAGCCCTCTGTTGGACTCCCTCCAGTAATTCCTTGTCCTGGGGAGCCCAGAACTTGACACAGAACTCCAGATGCGGCCTCACCAGGGCAGAGTAGAGGAGAAGGAGAACCGCCCTTGACCTGCTGGTCACACTGTTCTTAATGCACCTCAGGATACCGTTGGCCTTCTTGGCCACAAGGGCACTTTGTTGACTCATGGTCAGCCTGTTGTTGACCAGAACTCCCAAGTCCTTCTCTGCAGTGCTGCTTTCCAGCAGGTCCACCCCTAACCTGCACTGGTGCCTGGGGTTATTCCTCCCCAGGTGCAGGAGTGTGTACTAATCCTGACAAAACAATTCCTAACACAGCTCTTCCAGGACGCTTTGTTCAATGAAGGCAAATCCTTATTAAGGCAGGAAAAGCATTGTTCTCATCCAACACTACATCGGCTCTGCTGCTCTGTGAAGGTGCAAGTGCACTTGGGAGTTTGGCTGTAGTTGTGATACATGCAACTGCATTGAATTGTGGAAGATTAATTTCCAGCAGTGTGTGGTTTTGTGCCAGGTGTCCTGAGTCTGAGCACCCTCCCCAGTGTGTGATCAAATGTAACACGCATGTATACAAGGGGTTAGGCGATAATTCCTGTTAGTTTTCTCACTTGAGATGTATGGAAGACTAATTATTGTGAGGCATTTAAACAGAAAGTTTGTGTGTGTAATAATGAACAGAAAAAGGTAGCAGTAACTGGATTTCTGTGCTTGAAAGAGAATTATTTTAATGTTGAGGAAATTGAGGTTATTTCTCTGTAGTAGGCCCAGTGATGCCAGCAGTTCCTGTTATTAATTCTTCACCTGAAAGATCAGTATTGTCTTAACAGTGAAACACCCCAGTGACCTTCTCCCAGAGCGGTGTCCTAGAGCAAGGACAGCGTGTGTGTTCAGGTGTTGCTTGGAGTAGGTTCAGATTTGCACTGGAACTTGTGTTCATTCTTCTTTCTGCTTACTTTAAATCTGAGTGTCAGAGCGCAACACGTTACAGAGGCAGGTTGTGTTGCGGATGACCAGAATTTTGCACTAACGAAGATTTTTGTCATTGCATTTCTTCCTTCCTAGCGTAAGGAAGGATGCCTGTTGCCAGAGATGGGGATCATTTGAGCAGTTGGAGTTTTCATGTAGGCTGGCAACTGATCTGCTACTTGGCTGTCACCACCTAATCCAGAATCTGAAATAGTGTTTTTTTTCTACACCGTTATCCCTGTTTTTTCTATACCAAGAGTTAGGCGCAGGTGGACGTGCAAACCTTCAGTGAAGGTCCAGGTGGAGCTCAGGGAGTGTTCTTCGCCGTTCCCTGTGCCTCAAAGCAAGGTCAGCTGAATCCGAACCATTCCTGAGAGATGTTTGTTCTCCTTTCCTAAAATGTGCCAGCAATGTAGGTTCTAGAACTTCTCTGCACACTTTGCTGCAGTAATTAACCATTCTTTTGTGAAAAAAGCTTTTTCTGATGCCTCATTTAGATCTTCTGGACGTATTTCAGTTCCCTGGGGCTTGTTCTTTCTAGCATAATCATGATGTACAGATTACTTTTTTCTTCACTGTAATTCTGTCTTGCATATTGGAAAACAGTTGTTATGATTTTCAGTCACTTCTTCTCTAGACTGAATTATTTAACTCTTCCATGTCTTCCAGACTTTTGGTAATTCCTCTTACTCTTTTCTAGAATCTCTTGAACTTTTCAGGGCTGGACTGAGCTGTTGTGCTCAAAAGCAGACACAATATGTCTCTCCAGTTGGAGTCTGAGCTGCAGATAACTGCTCTGGCTGTGTATTTACCTACGAGTTTTACATCCAGCTCAGAACAGTTTATTCAATGTTTATATATAACTAAGAGAAATTTAGTCTTCTGAATCCCATTCCTTGTGAGATGTTTGTTCTCCTTTGGTTTTACACGGTGCCTTTATGTTCTCTTTTCATTTATACTCACATGGAGAAATACGATTTACCTGTGTACATCTTACACCTTCCTGTGAAGCAGTTGGCTTGGAGGAAAAAATGATAAATGAGTTTCGTGGTCTCATCCAAGGAGTAACTTCCCCCTTTCTAAGCCCCTGCAAAGACTCACGGCTTGATTCCTCACCATCGCAAGAACAAAAAATTTTTGGAATGAAGACCGTTTCCATGAAAAATTCATGAGGAAAAATAGTATTCCAGTGCAAACTGTCTGCGAAGCAACCGCACTATGAGACTTTGTAAACTCCTCGGGCTCTGGGCATCAGCATAAAATTGGAAGAGCAGCAGCGTTTTACGTGTGAAGTGCCAAATGAGAGCTCTGGACAGGAGCAGGACACACGGGAGCGCCTCCCTCCTCACCTTGGCCACGCCGCCTCCTTCACTGTGTCTTGAGCAACCTGCTCTCTTCCTTCGTGGTCCCCCAGCCTCAACAAGCAGTGAAATAGTCTCATTTTACCTTTTCGGAGTGTGTTTATGTTTTTAGGCAAAGGCCTCGCTCACTATTCCCTCCTTCCTCAAGTGTGTTTTACTGCGGCCATCCTCTGTGCAGGAGGTACTGCAACCTGCTGGGAAAAGCTAAAAGACCCCCTTGGTAACTGGATGGGGGGGAGATCTTTTTCACCCTCATGAATTTTTGCCTCCCCTGATAAAAGGAACCGTTCTCAGGCTCTGAATATGCACTTTAGCAAATGTTCAGGGTATGCTGAGGTCTTTTTTTATTCTGTTGAAAATTGTGTATCTTGGTGTCTTCTAGGTGCCTGTTGGTTATTAAGTGATTGACCAAACTAGAGTCATGCAGGGACATGAGCTCTAATGTATTTTGTACCACATCTGGAATAGATATTCTCAGGAATCAGTTCATGTAACTGTCTGCCTCTGAGCAGTGGGAAGAGGTAGGTGTCTCCTTCATTTATGGGATTTCTTCTGTAGGTGGGACACAAAGACTTGCCAGCAGATGCTGCCTGCTATCTCCAGTGCATCTTAGGGCTTCAGTGAGTGTAGCGTGTGCCAAGAATTCGAGTATGAGCGAAGTGGAACATTTCCGAGGCCAGCATAGCCATTTCAGTCTTGGTTTTATCAAAAGCTGATTTGTGGATCAAACAACAGCAGCTGCTGCATTTGCTTCGAAATCCATCTACAACATTTTCTTCTTTTCTTATTTGGGGGTTTCTCCACTCAGCTTCAGCTGCTCACTTCACGAATTGTTTGCACAGATTCTGCTAGGTGTTGTCCTACTTACCACATATTACAAAGCAATATCATGCAATTTCTTTCGCTGGCCATCCTTGATACACAGGAATAGCAAATTGTAGCACCAACTACTCTCCTGCATGTGCCAGATGGTATCTTTGAGAATATACTAGAGGCTTCCTACGCACCATCGTGCAGATTAAGAATACAGGGCCAGCTACTCAACTGGTGCAAATCAGCAGAGTGCCACTAAACAGATTGTGCAAACCCAGTTTGCATTAGATGCTATCTGGGATAATTAATAAAAATTCCTGTAATATACATACTGATGCTTCTTTCAACTAATATGCCCTGTCTCCTAAATGTCATAGAATATGATTATATGCTGCTTGTAGTGAAGTTAATCTATGGTACTTGAACAGAAATTGTTTTCAAGTCGTGTTTGAAAAGCTTTTACGTTTTCTCTGTGTAGAAGCCACAGCAAAAGTAGTTTAAATATATAGAAATAATATTCAAGATATGTGTATGTGCATCTCAAGTTCCTTTTGAAAAGCATACTGTGCTTTGGAAACAGTTTATGCAGCATAGACTGCATGTACAAATAAAATCTTATATTCTTCTGCTTTTAGAAGGACATAACTGGGAAACTGAAGTAGGCTTAATATCTGGAGTGATGTACAGATATGGCATGTGCCAATATTCCCAGACACATGTTAGGATAGAAGGAACTGAAAAGTGGAAGCTGCTATCATGACAGTTCACCTTAGGGAATACTTGCTTTGAATTTTCCACGTTATTTGTAATGGGCTTCCTTGGAGTGAGTTTGCAGATGGTCAGTGTGCTGGCAGTGATTGAAAACATTGATCCAGCTGTAATCTGTATGTGAGGAGAATCATGTGAAGGGTGAACCAATGAAACCGTTTTCTAGGAAATGTGTCATGTATCATGTCCTTTTCTCAAAAAAAAAAAGTTAGGAACTTATAGGACATTTTTTAAAGTTACATTTTGCGTATTAATATTTCGGAGAAAATTTGGGCTGTTTAAACACAATGACAAGAATATGAGTACCTTAAATATTCGGGTTTGCAGGGGGATCATGTTCCTAAGGTTTTAGATTTTTTTTTTGATGCTATACACTCAAGTTCTCTTTTACATGACAGTTTGTCTTGTAGATGCTGCTGAACACTCTTAAATCTTGTTTCTATTGATAGTACTGCTTTTAAATCTGACCCAAGTTTTTTCTTGAGGCCATCCTAAAAAGAAAAAAAGATGGCTACACGTATTTATGTGAATTACACCAGAGGCGTTTGTACAGTCATGCTGTCAAAGCTGTTTTTGCTGTGCTTCTAATGCATGCCTTTTGATATGAAATAATTCAGTGTTTCAGCAAGATTTCCAAGCTTATTTGTCCTCTTTAAATAAAATAACTTTTTTTAAAATTATTTTTTTAAAATTTTGTTTTTGAGAACAGCTATTATAAAAATACACTAGAGGCACGTTGACATATCCATACAACAGGTAGGACTAATAATGAACAAGTTTCTCAGTGAGATCTCTGTCTTGCAATTTTAATGGTACCTTTAATATAATACTTTTTATTTCTGTGGTGCTTTTCAAATTACCATACCTGTCCAGTGGCAAAGTTTTGACAGAGCAGTTCTTCTGGTGTCATGTATTACCCTTTATTTCCCAAAGAATGGATGTAGTAGGAGCTTTCTTCGTTTTCTTGAAAATCTTGTAGAAAAGATTGTTATTCTCTGTGAGGAATTTATTTATACTCGCCTTGTTGTGTGTGGTATGTGTTAGGTGTATAACTTTTGGAAAACAGTATTGCAGTGAAGAAGAAGAAAATATTCTTATATTCATATGATCTTACCATACCGTATGTGAGAACTAATCCTGGGTATGTCAGTGGAAGTTATTTAAAAACAAACCAGACCAAGCTCGAAATGTTTATTTACAATTATTCTGCTAATCCTAACACATAGATTTATTGCCTATGTGTGTATATTTTTCCTGTTCATATTGTTTTTAAGGATATAGATTTCCCTGCAAGTGGAAGAAGATTTCAAGTGGTTTTCCTGAGCGCCACATCAAAACATTCAGTTAAAATTTTTCATAAAGTTTTCCTTAGACACCTTTATACTTGAAAATCCTTTCTTGTAACTCATACAGGCATTTAGTACTGTTTCTATGATCTTACAAAAAAGGATTTTAATTCTGATGTACAAAGATTTGAGGGAGAACTGAAACCCCTGAGAGCTGAGGGGCACTATTGCTGTGGTCCTGAACTCTGCCCCACACGTGCTGCCTCGAGAAAGCTGATGCAAAACTGAGGCTCGGGTTTTAAAATTTTGTCTTCTAATTGCAACCAGTAGCCACACTGAAAAAAAGGTAAACAACCAAGTATTAATTTGAAAATTCCATCGCCTTTCCTCCTTTCTTACTGCACTTCAGCATCCAAGACACCACCACCCTTGAGGCGCTGGCTTCAAACGCCATCATCAGTCTTGTCAGATTGTGCTGAAAGGAGCCATATATTTCCATGCATATGTAAATCTCCCTCCTGGCTTGCTTGTGTTCTCCTTTTCCTCCTGCGCTAGTGCTTTTTGCTTGGGTCTGAGAAAGGGCCAGGCTTTGCTAGGGGGTATGGGAAGGAATATTCTGGGGAGAGAGTGATGTATGGCAGCAGGAATGGTGCCCCCTGTTCCGTGTGCTCTTTCTGCATGGTACTGCCAACACTTGTATACACATGGTAAAGGTTTTAATTTAATTATATTATTAATTATAGTATTATGTATAATAAATATAATATTATAATATTAATTATATTTAATGGTGGATGTCAAGAGGATGGGACCAGACTCCTTTTGGTGATGCCCAACAATGGGATGAGGGGCAACAGGCACAGACTGAAGGTTCCATCTGAATATGAGGAGAAACTTCTTTACTTTGAGGGTGCCAGAGCACTGGAACAGGCTGCCCAGAGAGGCTGTGGAGTCTCCTTCTCTGGAGACATTCAAAACCCACCTGGACACCTTCCTGTGTGATCTGCTCTGGTGAACCTGCTTTAGCAGGTGGGTTGGACTGGATGATCTCCAGAGGTCCCTTCCAACCCCAACTGTTCTGTGATCCTGTGATAATCAGGCTATTGCTTTTTAAAATAATATAGGGGTTGCATTCTTGATAGAAATAAGTGGATCTGCTTTGAGTTCTTTTTTATTATGATTCTGGAAGCTGTGTGATACTGATGTAGTGATATTGCAAGGTTTTAATTTCCTTGATAATTTAATTCTGGGTTTTATTTTGTCAAAATCTAAAGAGGAATGTGGTTGTCTTTTAAGTAAATAGCAAATTAAATATATCCCCAAACATCAATCTTATTCTGATGCAAGCACAGTATTTTTTTTTTATGTTCATGATTCAAAGAAGCATTGGGATATAGGCTGGATCGACCTTTTACAAATTACTAATAACATATCTATATTACATTAACTGATGCTGGGAAGTCCAGTCAACATTGGGTAATAAAACCCAGTCTTAGCGTTGGTCAATTTAATGTGAAATGAGAATCAACAACATTATTTTCTGGTTTTGGTTGGGGTTGTTTTTGAAGGACGAAGTTGAGCAGACAAAAAGGCAACGGGTAAGATAGGTATATAAACTTACATGTACATTAAGCAGTCTAATCTATACGGTGTGTAGAATTCCCTGCTTTTCAGCTGTCCAGCTTTAGGGCAGCACATCTTTGTGTCTTTGTTTTATTTTTGCAAATAAGAACAAAATAATGCACAAATGGCCAGGTATCTAACACTTTTCAACATTAAATAACATGATCTGTCTTTGTGTTTCAAAGTGACAGATTCTTTGGCCCAGTCTGTAGTCCACCATTTGAGATGGATAATGCAGAAAGATCTTCTTGGCCAAGATGTCTTTCTTATTGGTCCTCCTGGACCTCTCCGGCGATCTATTGCCATGCAGTATCTGGTGAGTATGTTGGTTTAAATTCATGGAGATGTAGTCGCTAATGTCAGTTAGTCATTCTACTACTAACCAAATTGTAAAAAGTAGTCCAAGAAAATCTTACAGCAAGCTACTTAGGAGGTAAAAAAGTTTTTCCATAAATGTGCTTTCGAAAGTTCAATTTTTGTTACAGACAAATAGAAAGTACAGACATTTCAATACATGTTTTTCTGCTTAAACTCCAGGGGGAAAAAAAGTTGGAAAACTGTGTTACCATATGCTATCACAAATGGAGAAACAGTTTGTTCTAGGCATTATGTATGTTAGAAGATTAAGATATCTGCCTACTGTTACAGACAACAAATTGGTTTTGCTTCATTATATAAAAAAAGAAATGAAGCAAAGGATTTGGGAGAGGAGTGTTCTGAGTAACATTTGGGAACAGTTATCGTAAGTGATTAGAAAGAGTAGATGCATGTATGATCCTCCCTTGGAATGTGGGAAGGACTTGCCTACGGCCATCTGCATGAACCATGGCAGCACTATATGCAAAGTTTCACTTTTCAATTGTGTGTGCTTTTAAATTATCAGGAAAAGGGGGTTGTCTGCCCCAAAAGGTGACATGGGTAGGACTTTGCCATGAGCTCTATATAGAGTCCGGTTGGGCAGAAGGATCACAAATGGAGGTGTGTAAACAATTGTCATAAAGATCAGCTATTCATTTAAAAAAATCAAAAGATGCTAATTCGAAGGCTAGTTCTCAGAGATAAAACATCCAGGAGAAAGCTGCAAGATTTTGAACTGATATACAGGCGTGGGACATACAACGTGTGTTAGTATTTGTATCTCTGTTTTTATGCACCCAAGCTGTATTAGGAAGGCTGCAACTTACTGTTTCAGTGCCATGCCAAACAATTACGTGAAGGCTGGTCTTTGCACGTGAGCTGATACACGCTGTGATCTCTTTAAAGAAGCTACATAAGCCTGGAAAACTTTTATGTGCTATTGCTGAAAGCTACTAGTATGAGTTCTTACACAGGACTAATTGTTGAAGAACACTCTCCTGTATTTCACCTTCTGTGTTTTTTTTTTTTCCCTTCAATTATAAGAAAGTCCAATTTTATCTACCTGCAGCATGAAGGAATTGGTGGCTTTGTAACCAGTAGGCACTGAAAAAATTGAAAGGAAATGATTTTCATTTTCTTTTTATATCTCTGCTCGATTTCTTCATACAACTATAGTTAAAAGTTGCCTCTTAGAGAGATCTCTTAACTATATCACACCTTTTGTTGAGGTGTAAGGGCTAAGAGCATTTTGGCATTAATCTGTTTCCTAGCAGAGTGCATGATAGCCCAGGTTGGAAGTGGCAGAAGCATCAGGTATAAATGCATGAGGGATTTTTTTTTTTCCTTTACGATAGAAAATTCTAAGCATATCTCATATTGAATCAAAATAAACAAAACAATAAGCCAAGGGTTCTGATTGTTTAAACAGTCTATAATTTTACACATACAAACTGCATCTCGTGGCATTAAAGGGAGCAAGAACAGTACAGTTCATCAGTGTACTGACAAAGGATATACAGGTAATATCACAACTGTGTCACAGTGTAAGTGTTACTGAGTGAGAGTTGAAGTTTTTCTGTCTTTTATGGAAAACTTCTGATTTTCATTCATGGTTTGCAGATGCTGATTGTTTTTCAGAGTCTAGAACCAGAAGATTAACTTACAGGATATTACAGACGTTCAATGGAAAGAATATATAGCTGGTTATTATGTTTTTAGAACAGGTTTGGGGAAAATAAAAGTTTATTGAGTAGAAATTCAAACCATTTTGTTTGAGGCAGAACAGACTGTGAACATTTTAAAAATACGAGAGATTAGATTTTGTTCAGAGTTATTTCAATTCACTGTGCTGCTGCCTAGAACTTTTTGTACAATTATACCACTAGGCCTATTGTTAAAGTTCACTTTCTGGGATTACAATCTTATTTTTGTAGTAACTTCAGACTTTTGTCCACAGGAGCTAACAAAGCGGGAGGTTGAATATATTGCACTATCAAGGGACACCACAGAAACTGACCTCAAACAGCGACGAGAGATCCGAGATGGTAGCGCCTTTTATCTCGATCAGGCAAGTTGCAGTCACACACCACTTAATCATTGTTTACAAGTAGTTTGGAGGAAGTCGTGGTTTATATGATGAAAAATTGGTATGTGTGTTACAGACTAACCGACGTGTTTCTGATGAAGTTAGAAAGTCTTATATGACACTCTTGATATCATTAATACTGAAAATGTTCTCTTTACCCAAATCCAAGATTACTCTGTCTCTTAAGAGTACCACAGGGTTGATTTAGGCAGACTGGTTTTGATGTGCTTCTGTAATGAGGAGTGAGATCCATTCCATGCAAGTTAGACTATAGTTTCAGAAGCACTCCTCTTGGTGTGTCTCTTACCTAACAGTCGCAGAACGTTAGATCAGGAGATTCATTTTAGGAATATATCTAGTCTCGTTGACAAAGAGTCTAGTTCGTGTATTTTAAGACTTCTCTGTGTTGTGAAACCCAAGCACAGTAAATGGAGACAATTGGGAGATTTGATTCACTGTTGATCTGGATTAAAATAATGATTTAGACACTCCTGCCATCAGTATTTCCCCAGCCCATTAGCTGATCTAGTATAACCACAGAGTGATTTAGGTTAGGTAAGATTTCTCTTTGTAAGTTATCAACAGTGCACCTCCCTTTCGATTATGCAGGTAAAATATACACTTCATTTAAAATATCCATTCTCCTAGATACCTAAATTTTGTATACAAGTTAGGTTTCTAATTAAATAGGGTGGGTCGGTTCCTCTGATGTAGTGTGAATTTAAATTTGTTACCTAAACCAGTTTTCCGTTGGTGATGCTATAGAGGTAAAATCATCATCATCATATGAGTAATTTGTGAGTGGAACGGGAGATGGGAACAGGAGAGGAAAGAGAATCTAGAAGATTTGTTGTCTGTTTTAAAGAAGCACCTTTTTTTTTAATTCCCAATGATCTCTTTTGCAGCCTTCAAACTTTTAAGAAACCTTTAAACAGGTTTTCTTGAAACCACAGAAGATCCTCAGAATGACGGATAACAACTAACCTAAATATGTTTTTTTAGTTGCTTTTAGGACTTCAAAGTATCTCATGCTTATCTGGAAATATGAGGGTTGCAAAATATGAGATAATTTAAAGTCCTGTGCTGTGGATTAGGGCTGTAAATGGCTTCTCATTTACCAGAGGACAGGAGCATTTGTGCAGGCTGTCGGGTTAACTCATTAACTCATGTTAGCTCCGTGCCTAACTGCTCTTGTGGGCAGCCTCATCCTCACACTTTCTGCAGTATGGTCGAAGTAATCTGCCCCTGGTGTAAGCGCATTAGTTAACTGTAAGAAGCTCATGGAGATGTGAGGTGGTCTGTTAACCCTGTATTTGTCTGAAGACTTTGATCCCCATGTAAGTATGAGGCAGCTTGCTTTACTTTGTACAATCTATTTTGAGTGATCTCACTCCGGTAAGAACACTCTACAAAAGTTAGCTTTCCAAGGTGAAGGTCTAAAATTACCTTTATTTCCCATTTTGTTGGAAATGATCAATTAAAAGGTTTTTACAAGACTCCAGCACAGCTGTACTTCAGACCAACACTCTCATTGAGCAAGATGCCAAAGTTCTAAAATCAATTGGAATCATCATGTCTTTCCTCAGCTCATGTGTTACTCATCACATATGTAACCAATGTATGTTTAAGCTCTGAGGGGAAAATCAATCGTTTGTATTTAGATTAACATTTTTAGAATATTAGAAACATGGAAATTAATCTCATAGATAGGGATGTTCCAGCTTAAATTTGTTAACCCTATGTTTCAGTTAAAGACACATAAAATATGGTACATAGTTTAGAACTGTCACAGACCTAGTTATAGCTCAATAATAAAAAGGAATAAAGTTTTACAGGTTGCACTGGGGTTTGAATTTTAGTTAGTTCCCTTAATGATTTTGAGGTTTGCAGATGGCTGTGCCAATTCATA
Source organism: Pampusana beccarii (assembly GCA_013399365.1). NCBI lineage: Eukaryota > Metazoa > Chordata > Aves > Columbiformes > Columbidae > Pampusana > Pampusana beccarii. The sequence goes on along the minus strand of VWYH01011069.1, from coordinate 1,195,885 downwards.
ACATTACAGAAACTGGACACTACTTGTCTTTAAACCCCAGACCACGAATTGTTTCAAGACGAAGAAGGTTATCATCAGTACATAACCTTAACAAAATATTCCCAGAAGAGCTTGGATTGGTCCCATTGCCATAGATGAGCTCAAGAGAAGGTGAACTCATATGAGGGACTGAAGATAAAGCTCTGCTTTTCAGATTTACATACCAATTCCCTTCCTGTGGAATCTCATGACACCACAGGGAAGACAGCAAAGCTTCCAAGTCTGGTTTCCACAGCATCCACTGTATGAATTCTGTGGCTCAAATAAAACTTAGCTGTGGGTTAAGATAGCTGAGGCTCTTTGCACGCAAGTCAATATAGTAGTGTAGTTATCTTACACATTGAATAATAATATACTATAGCGAAAGCTGGCATCTTGTTACCAGAAATAACTTTAACGTAGTGGATCATCAGATTTGCAGACCCACAAACGTTTGCAAAGTTGTCTGTGAGTGATTGTTGAGATATTCTGGTTGTTTGTAGCTTTACATTTAATAGTTACATATTAAATACTGTAAATTGATATCCTGGAAGTTTCAAAAGATCCGATATGTTTTAACGTGAAGTTACTGAATATGACTGCAGATAATTATTTAAGATAGATTTGGAAGATGGTGGTTTGGAAGCAGTGATTGAAATTCCATATTGAAACATGTATTGAAGTGTTGGTATATCACATATCCTTGCATATTAGCATTTCTTAGTACTAGAGTGAATCAAATTGCGTAAGATTTGGAGTTATGAAGTTAGAAGAGGCACGGGGAAGAAGTTGTGTTTACCTCAGAAATAGGGGACCACTAAAATAAAGGTAAACACTGAATTATCAGATTCATTCCCAATTTAAAAAATGTAAAATAAAGGGCTCATAATGGGTTAATTGTGAATTACTTTTTTTCATTCAAGTACTGACAGCAGGAAATTCTGTTTTCTCATCTTTACCTTAGGCCGTTAATTTTGGTTTTCAGCTATTAATTCACTGTTAAAAGCCTCAGAAGTGTCATTATTGCCATTATTCAGACAATTAAGTGACCTCTTGCTTTTATTCTGTAATTTATTGCATGAGCTAATTATGTTGTGTATCAAGCAATTAGTTAGAATTACTTTATATTACTTAAATACTTAAATGGCAGCTTCACATTTTGCATTTATTGATAGAAGAGCTTGTCTTGGAGAGAGTTTTTCTCATTCTGTAACTCTTTGTAGTTGAGACACCAGCTTGATTGAACCAGTATGGAGATCCTAATATCAGCCTATTGTATTTTCAAAAATTAAGGAATTAGATTTGATATTCTTATGTTTGGGTTTTTTTGTTTGTTTTTTTCCTCCCATTTCTGATGCAGTTTTGCTCTTTATCATGTGTATACAACTATAAAAGGCATATCTCTGGTTTGAATTCTTATTTCTACAGCATCCTACGTTTTAAATTATTGCATCTAGGGAAACCCTACATTAAAATAATGTAGTTGATGCAATTGGGAGAGCAGCCAAGCCATTTTGTTGGTGCTCGAGAGGTTCAGCTCTCCAGGATTGTGCCACAAACCGTGTTGCCTGGAATACCCAGTTTTGCTTACTCTGTATCTTCCAGCTTTTCCATTAAATGAAACAAGCTTCCCAAACACAGGCCACTTTATTAAGTGTGCGGTCATTTTTGTTTGGGACAGTCAAACTAACTGAGGTTGGAATAAGTAGAAAAATACGGTTATGTTCTGAAAAATTACAAATAAAATGTCATGGTTTTGACGATTTGCTGATTAAGCTGTATCCACTGAGTAGATGAGTACGTATATACAGAATCAGACTAAGTTTTGGTGTATCTTTGAACTATGTGAACATACTCATTTTAATAGAACACTTTTGCATCCCTTAGTGCACCAGCATCATAAGTTATACAATGATAAAATTTAAAATTGATTGTCAAGATACCAGAAAAATTATCTTCTACCATGACTTGAAAGACCATGATGTAGTAATCGATTAAAGACTTGGAGTGATGGAAATGACAGCTTAAATCATCCTGCTTGTAAAGTGAACGTGACATGAAACCCCCTGGAGTAGCACTACACAGGCTTGAGTTTGGTTTCTTTTCATGAAAAAGGGTTAGAAAAGAGAATTATAAAATAAGACATGCGATGGGTAAGAATAATTCAGCTTTTAAAAAAAAATCAATCAGCAAGTGCAAATTGTGTAATTCCGTGACTTATTATCTTACTACCTTGGAGGTGACGGTGGATTTTTGCTGAGCTGGTAAGTTAGCCACAGCAAAGGCGTTGTCTGAAAGCATAACGTAGTTGGGTGACGGTCACTGCAGTATCTGCCTGGTACAGGGAGCTAGAAAAATCCGTAGAAAGAAGATGCAAGCCATACAGTACTCCAGAAGTATGAATATTACTGGTAATTTTCTTGTGTCCAATATTGCACAGAAAGAGGGAAATATTACGTAGAAAGAAACATTTGGATTAAGTTAATCTGTGTGTTGAATTCCTTACAGATTAAAATGGGAGGTGTGGGCTTCTTTTTTCTTACGTTTGTGACTGTTGCATGTACATTCCACTTTCTTTTCAGCTAGTTATTTCCTACAATGCAGGAAAGTACAATACTTTGTAATATGTATGGTCATAACACTCATAGGCAACGTGGACTTGATGGATAGTGCTCTGAATCAAAGGGTTTTACAAGAGATAAGTAACTGCATACTTGTTAGATATCTGTCTTAATTTCCTTTTTATTCTGTTACTCATCAGGAAGAAAAATTTAAATAACCCATCTCCCTTACTCAAGAGTTGTGTAGAATGAAGATGAAAACTCCTAGGTTTCTTTGTAGATATTTGCACTGATAAATCTGTTCAGGAACTCAGATTCCCTGCTCCTGGGTGCCTGCTCTCTGCCCAAGATGCAAAATGTGTCACATACCTGATGTAAATGTACTGCTCTACTAATATACCCGATGTAAAGCAGCTAAAGTGGCCCAATTGACCCTGCTGAGGTGAGGACATAAGCTCTTGTAAATACAGATTGCAGGCACTGTTGTAAAAACACCCTGACTGTCATGTTAGTGGAGGGGGTGATGGAAATAAAACAGGTAATTCGGCCATGCGGTAGTTCAAAAAAAAGAAAAAAAAAAAATCGTGTGAAGGAAGCTGAAGTCGATGACTAGCGAAGCTAAAATCAATACTACGAAATGAAAGACTGTTCCAGCTCTTGTCGTATTAACATATTTATGATCTTACAGTGTGTCGATTCACTTCCCAGGGTAAACTTTTCTAGCCTAGTTTTCTGATTTGAACCTCCGGTAAATTCAGGGTGTTTCTTTTTTAGTTGCTTTTCGTTCTGTGCTGTGGTGTTACGTCATGAATTAGGTGCCCACCAGTTCAGGCCGCTCTTCCTCATGGAAACATGAACTCCAGCTCACAGCTGGAGTCTCTCTTTGGGTACCACTGCTCTGGTACACTGCAATTTCTCTGTCTCTCTCTTTTTTTTTCTTCTTTTTTTTTTTTTTTAAAATTAATAAAAAAGGAGTGAACAGCAGTGTTAAATGAAACCTGCCCCGTAATTTTCCTAACCTCACAGGGGAAAATTAGCTATAAAACCCACCCAGAAAACACTTGATTAACTCAGCGGGGAGATCGTCTGAATAGTGAAGATGTAGCCCCTTCCTCCATTACAGAGGGTGGAAAAGGTCAAATTATTTAGTTTGTAAGTTACTTTTTAAATTTGACTAACCACATTAGTTTAGCTTTAAATGATTTTATGATTCTATTAGTTACTATTATGTTGATTTTAATAAAACCCGAACATCACATCTGGAATATATGTAGCTCAGTATTGTGGCCTAAGTTGTAAAATGTGAAACTATAGTTCATCATCCACTACAAAGTGAAACACTTTTTGACAAAAAATAGAATACACGTTTAGGTGAATAGTAGGTCTGTTTTTAATCTCATCTTTGACAAGCATTATGCATTGAGAACTTTTTTATTAAATACATGTTATTTTAAGCAACTAACAAGTTTTACAAATATTTAAGGAAAAAGATAACAGTAAGTTTTTAATAAAAGTTGACATTGTTGCTTTGAAACTGGTTGAACATGGCTTTTAATAGCCCTTTATCTTACTACTTAATTGTTGATGATACTTTCTTTTGGAAGTATGTTATCACTTCAGTCTGTTAAATAGTCATCCATTTCAGCTTTGCTCAACAGCTTTCCTGTTTGCTTAACTGATGAGGGAATACAATAACTAAGGAATTAAGAGGACTAAAAACTGAAAAAATATCTTGAAATATTTTTCTTTGGTAGAGGCATACCGTTAGACATGCCGTTCACTCTACAGGTATTTTAAAATCTAGCAGAGTAGATTCCCCAACAGGAGACATCCTTATATGCTTCACAGCCCTCTTCACTACCCTCACCATCTGTTTGTACATCTATCTTTAGACTCTAAATTTCATTTAAAAAAAAAAAAAGAGGGATTAATTCTATTTGACCTGTGGAAAAAGATTTAGAATACTTCCTCTGAGTTTTGTGGTGCTCAGTAGGTTACTGGAGCTCAATTTAATGGCCACCTCCCATGCCTGGAAGATAGGCCACACCTGCTGATAGAGAGAGTGCGGAGGAGGGCGATAAAGCTGGTGAGGGGCCTGGAGCACAAGTCTGATGAGGAGCGGCTGAGGGAACTGGGGCTGTTCAGCCTGGAGAAAAGGAGGCTGAGGGGAGACCTGATCGCTGTCTACAGCCACCTGAAAGGAGGTTGTGGCATGGAGGGTGTTGGTCTCTTCTCCCAAGTAGCAAGTGATAGGATGAGAGGAAATGGCCTCATGTTGCACCAGCGGAGGTTTGAATTGGATATTAGGAAAAAATTCTTCACAGAAAGGGTTGTGAAGCATTGGAACAGGCTGTCCAGGGCAGTGGTTGAGTCACCATCCCTAGAGGTGTTTAAAAGGTGTTTAGACGAGGTTCTTAGGGACATGGTTTAGTGCTAGAGTTAGGCTATGGTTGGACTCGATGATCCTGAGGGTCTCTTCCAACTGAAATGATTCTATGATTCTATTCTACCGTGTATTTAATAGTCCAAGTTCTGTTGGCCTGCTGCAGCCACTCACCATCGTGTTAGCTCAAAACTGGCCAAAGTTTTGTGTTATCTTTACCAGATGGTTGTTAAGGATCTCTTTTCACCATAAGAGACATCTGGACATCATATTGTTGGGATGTTTATGAGATACAGGAGTGAGTGGAAAGACTTGAATGGATGAGTTTGTGTGGGATATTGTGCGGGCGGTGGGAACAAGATATTACATTGGAAGGGACATCTGAAATGCAGGCTGCAGATGGAGAGAAACCTGACCTCATTAGCTCTCATGGTCACTGAGCTACTTGTTCTCTTGTTTTTCCATGTCGTATTAATAGTTATGGTTGGTGTGCTTGAGATGTCATTACAGGGATCCGGTTTTCAGAGCAGTGGCAAGTCATCTTCTAAAAAAAAAAAGCAACCCCGAACTCATCTTGTGTTTCAACTTTCATCTCCTGAAAAAGAGACAATTACTGATTACTGTTGGGCAATTTCTAGCAGCATTTTTTTTAACACGGTTCTGAAGCGTAGCTTGTACATCATACTCAGAATGATGCCCTGTGAGATTCTTCACAGATTTCAAGGCAACCACGGTTTTCTGGTTTGTGGTAAGCATTTTCCTAAGAGAAAACAATTACCATTTCAGTTTTGGTATTTTCAACTATACTGTTAAAATGTCTTGTGCCTTTACAAACTATTCTGGTTGGCTTTAAAAAAATGTGCTCCTTTCTCTGGTGTTTGTGCATTTCAGTATGTGCTTTGTGTTGAGCTTTTTTCTGTCCTTCTTCCCTTGCTGACACTGTATAACTTCGTCCATGTGAAGTTGTGATTTATGCCAAAATTAGGGTTTACAGCTTTATGTTGCGCTGCTCAAATGGAGGAGCTCACCGTGGTTCAGCTAGAGGAAAGACAATGAAAGTCCACTTAGGGTTGTCTTGTTCCTAAGGTGTTTTTGCCTTTAAATATAAAAATATACTTTTGTAGGTGCAGTGTGAAACCAGGGTAAGCAATCTGCGTTACATCTTTGTTCCATAAAGCCGTTATTATGGGACTAGCTCCATGTGAAGAGCTTCTGCTCCCAGCTTATTCCCTGGAGCAGATACCCAGGTTCCCATCCTCCCCATGCCCTCGGAGCGTGGGTGAGAGGCAGCAGCCTCTTCCAATGAGCAAAATAGTTCCCTGCTGCAGTTACAGTAAGTCTGAAAGTAAACATTTAAAAAAATCCCTCTTGGCCTTTTAACAAGAATTAATACTTTTAATCTCAGGTTTGTCGTCAAGGTTGTACAATATAAGCCTCCGCTGTCAAATTGTGTTTTGTGTTAAACATTTAGAATAAATGAGACTAGTGAGAGAGGGAGGCAGCGCAGCTATTTCTGGGTTTTCATTATAGAATTATGAAGATTTGTTTCTTGGAAGCATTTTTTAAAAATGATTTTCAGTGACAGGTTGCAAGCTTACTTTCCCTTCTCTGATTTTTTTCATGCATTTTAGTTTTCATACCAATCCATCAATACACAGAGAAAACTGAAATAATGATTCAGAGAATGCCTTGTAGTACGCCCAGCTTATTGCAAAAACTTGTTACTCGTTACCAACCAGAACGCAGGAATATAGATTAGCCAGAGATACGCAGCTGTTTTGGTCTTGATAAATACCATAAAGTCTGTTCTTATGACAATTTTAGAGGTAGATGAATCATGCATTTATATCATTGTATTTTGGAGAACAATTTCCAGTATTTCAGATATACTTTGAAGATATATGAGGAGCACAATTTCAAGGAAAGCCAATCAGAGTAAATTAGAAACCCAGTGGTCATGATTTTATTGTTGCTATGGGGTGTCTTTCCATTAAGAAGTGAAAAACCATGTTTCTTCATTCAGCCTTTCTTGAAGCTGATTATAAAAGGTCCGTAGAGGTAGGCTAAGTTGATCTGTAGCCTACCTTTTGAAATGTTATTGTGCTGATTTTTGAGTAGAAACTTCAAACACTTCCCAAGTTCAGGAAACTGACTGCTTTTTTAAAATTTTGATCCTATAAGCTGATGATCAGCAGGCAGCGTGCTTTTCAAGATTGTGCTGCTAATGAAGAGCATCTTCTTCATTGAAGTTACTGATTGGTATATACTTCTGCACATTCACAGCCTACCCCTGCAGCAGATCATGGTCATGTACAAGCTCAGGAGATACTGGAAGCCTGTTATTTCAGCACGCCTTCATCCATAGAGTGCGTCTCATCATGAGTCAACAGGATTCTATGGATACTCAAAATATTTTGAAACCATATGAACAGAATGTGTATTTTCCTCTGGTTAGTAAATCTCAGTCATAAAGTCTTCATAGACTTATAATGTGCAGAATCCAACCAACTTGGCAAATAAATTGTTTGTTAAAGCATATTCTGGCTGTATCTCCAAACTGCGTTTAGACAAAATAGCATTTTTTTCATGCCAGGTATTGGACTGGCCAGTGGAGACTCAGGTTTTCTATTCAAGCAGGTTGGAACAGATTTTTGACTTGTACAATGACCTTTCTAGAGAAGAATGTTAGGACAAAATTTGTCCTTCGTATAAATTTTATGGGACGAGGAGAGAGGAATTTTATGTTGTCTGTTAGTAGAGTATGAGGTCCTGAATTAAATCAATTCACATACTGGTTGCTTTTAGAAAGAGTCGGTGATTCAGTGGAAGAGAAATCATCTGGGGACTATATGCTTGTTCAATAGGATTATTCCAGGTTCTTCACAGGTTTCTACTGATTGTGAGGCTAGATATTGAAATGTCATACAAAATATCTTTCGGAGAAGGCAACTCGCATCTCGAGCTGTGTACCAGGATTGATGAGTGTCTTTGTTTAGTAATATTTGCTTGAATCCAGGTTAGATTCAGGAATTATTTTCATTTTAATAATGATGTGAAAAGCTTACATCATGGGTAATTTGCCGGTAGTTATTTATGCTTCTATGCTGTACCCAAGAAGCATCTAAATTAGTCTGTCTTATCATTTGGTGTCTTCTTTATCTTCCCAAATGGATCTCTGGTTCTGCTGTATGCTTAGTACCATGTAACAATTAATTTGTTGTGCTGAACTGTTCTTTTTTTCTCATTTATGGTTATGCTTTCATCCTTGATACATCTGCTTTCATATGTGTGTGTTGGTTTTATTTTTTTTTCGTTTAGTTTTTTTTTTCTGGTGCTTCTTTGTTATTCTTTCTCATCTTTTCCTTCTTTCTCTCTGTCCCAGTTTTTGACATCTATTGTATTCATCAGAGATTTCCATCTAGCATCATATGACACGTCCTTCTGTAGGAGTTAATAGGAGACATGCCGGGAAGAGATTTCATTTGTTCTCCCTTTGCAACGATGCTTGCGTCTAAAATTGTGTTAAAATGTAATAGGAATGCAAAGGAAGACTCTTTGGTGCCTCTGAATGTTGCCTGTTCCTAAACCTGCCCCATTATTATCTGATTAAACTTCTGCAAATTGGAAGTAGACAAGAATGCACTGAATTTCAGGGTCTTATACTGGAGAGTAATTGTGAATATTAGATATGAAGTGTATTTAATTTACCTGAGTGTCATTGGCTGCATGAAAGCTGCACGAAATTACCAGCACCAGAGTTCAGTTTTACAATTTGACTCTACATTATGCACTTAAAGTAAACAGCCCCATACAAACAACTAATAAAGTGAAACAGAGAAAATAATAACTTTCTATCCCGAAGGCTCCAGAGGATTATCAAGTTAATGGCTCCATTTTGATCCTGGTTTTGTAGAAAACCATGTTCAATCAGGGAATATGTGTGATACTGTAATATAATTCTAAATCTTCTTAATTTTATCACATATTTTTGACATCTGATTATTTATGGCACTGTTTTGTTTTCGTCATCCATGTTTTATTTCAATAGACTGATATTTTAGTCAGACTAGAGCAAGGTACCGAGGATGAATCACAATGGTGCATAACCAGAGCAATCCAAAGGAATACTTGACATTTTTTTCTAAATATTTTAATGTAACTGTAAACATGTAAAACCGCCTTGGTTGTATGTTTTCTGTATAAATAGCTGTCCCAGAATTGCTAGATGGTTTTAAAATACCTGAAAATACAGACTGTTATGCAACATCAAAAAGAAAAGGTGCCACATATTGATATACACTGGGTATACACTAAAATGTCTGCAGGGATTTGCATTTCATTCTTTTGGTACGAAGTACTGGAACTTATTTCTGCCAATCCCTCTAATAGTTAGGAGATGAAAGTCCAGCTTACAGAAATAGTTACTGTTTTGGGAAGCACCTGGAGGTTCTTTTTCAGCAGGATTTCATGGTTATTTCTATTATTATATTGCTGTGTTGGTTGGTTTTTTTTTTAATTTTTAAAATTTTTAATTTTTGAAAAGTGTGCAGTTCGTGCAGCTACCGAAGGCAGAATCCTTGTGCTGGAAGGTTTGGAGAAGGCAGAGCGGAACGTCCTGCCGGTGCTAAACAATCTGCTGGAGAACAGGGAAATGCAGCTTGAAGACGGACGTTTTCTCATGTCTGCAGAGCGCTATGACAAACTTCTGCAGGTACGGAAACACCGGTTGGATTTTCCACTTCTCTTTATCCTTCTTCTTGGTAGTGCTGGGACATGGTTTTGAAGAGGAGGATACTTACAAGCCAAATGGGGGAAATCTCACCAAGGTTTCTATGTTTTTTCTGGGGTGTTACATAGGATGAAACAGGCAGGGTGAAAGCTGTGCGAGAAGTCAAACTACTGCTTGCAACAGCAAAAAAAAGGTGGTTCTGTGTTAACCTTGTAGGAAGCCAGGATGTTTCTAAAATGTGAAAGTCACAACATGAGAATAACCAAATACACTTGTGAAAAGAGATTTAAGTTGAAATTGTTCTAGTGAACTTCAGATAGTGCTTCAACATTGCAATAGACTTGTTGCTAGGCTTTTAAAAGGTTAGGATACCAAAAAAATGAGGTCAAGATGAGCAACACTGTGTTCATCAGTGCTGTTTCGCCTTTAATTTACAAAAATATATGTAAACAGCCGATCTAAATAATAGGAAATGGTTAGAGAATTTTTGTAGGAAATGGGATTTTAGTGTCTGCTGCCGTTGCTACTTCAGCAATTTTCCTTTTTTCTGGACTTTGAGTCCTACTGCTTGAATTTGAGCAGATACTTTTCAGGCTTTTGGGCACCTCACTAAATTCCGTCAAGCAGTTTCCAGTAGTTCTGCGCATCTTACTTTCATGTACTGTAGTTTCTGATCACACGCCTGTCAGTCTCCTGTAGCCTCTGTAGGTTTCTGATCACACACTTGTCAGTCTGACCCCTGCTCGCTCGTATTTTTACTATTGTACCTAACTGTGGTTAGGTGTATAATTCAGACCCGTGTGCCACAGGAAGGAAATTTGAAATACAAGCGTTCTGTCATTGATCCCGATTGTATGAAGTTGCCAAGTATGCTGAAGTACTGTAGTGGATTTCTGTAAATATATCATTATTTCTTAGGCCTCTCATCTCTGGTTACAATTCCATGCCTTCTCCAAAAACATTTTGATAATATTTAATTAGTAGATGCAGTTGTTGGAAGCATGATTATTATATTTTAAAAGTAAGTTTTAAAAATGCAATTGTATTTAAAGACTGAAAATGAGAATTCAAGCTTGCTCAGTAGTTGGTTACAATCATGTAAAGCATCTTCCGTTCTTCTTTTTTCCTTTCTAACACTTTTCTAATGATAAAATGTTTCAAAATGAGTGCCTTAGGCACACTGCTAATCGTATATGAATTAAATTAATCTCTTGCATGCTACTGAATCTAATATTGTTGTTTTGTTGTTTGGGGAACATTGTATTATAGAAGCTAATGTTCATTTTCTCTTCTCCTGTGTGAATAATTACTGTATATCTAGGTTTGTGGGAAATGTCCTCATGTTTGGTCTCAAGGAAAACTTAACTGTGATGTAGGAAAGACTAGAGAGTCCAATTTTTTTATGCAATGAATCCGTTATATGGCAGGTGAAATACAACATGTAATGTCCTCATGAAGGAGTCTAGTTCTGTATTATTGCTTAGAATAAAGCATAATTTGTAAATGAAACTCTGAAAATGCACATTTTAGTCTCCTTTACTGTTATGAGAGGGGAAAAAAGAAGAAAAAAACTTGCTTATGGTAGCCCACTTCTAAGGTTTTAGAATAAAATACATTTTGTGGTCTGTTTATTTTCTGTACTTCATTAAAACAATGCTGTAATGACACCTTTTCAACTTTAACTGTCTAAGGGGTCTTTGGTCAAATTGCTGCAGACCTAAAAGCTGCACCTAATGAAGCTTTCTAAGTGCATGCATTTTGGAAAAACTTGCTTTTACCATCCACAAATTTGACTAGTCAAGTGTTTTCTAGCCCCTCTGAATGAAAGACGAGAACATCTCCACATTTAGGTTGAAGGACCAGGGCTGTTAGTCGATCTATACCTTAGTCATCATAAGTTTTTAAGGAATTTTTTTTTCTTCTTCTTGCTTGATTTTGATTAATTTAGGATCATACAAAATCGGAGTTGGATGCATGGAAGATTGTTCGGGTTAGTGAGGATTTTCGAGTGATAGCATTGGGCCTGCCAGTACCTAAATACGCTGGTAACCCTTTAGATCCCCCTCTTCGCTCTCGATTTCAAGCTAGAGATGTTTATCATCTGCCCTTTAAGGTAAGTGTTGTAGCAGAAGGGTTGGATTATCTGTACTGAGTAGAGCTAATGTTTTGATGTTATGTTTTACTTACCTCACCTTTGAAAAGAAGCCTTGAGCAATAAATTTATCTTAAAGGGTTTTTTTCATAGCGGGGCCTAATAAATTCCTGAAAAGCGTGCTTAGAGTTGCCAAGGAATGCTGCAGCAGAAAAATAGCTTCTGTAAAACAGCGTAATCTTAAAATAAATATTTTAATATTTCTTCTTTTTTTTTTTAAATTTAAATAAAATTAATTCTTTGTCAAAGAGTAGACTCCTAATGTCTGAATTAGAGGGAAAACAGAAAATACCTCATACATTGTGGGCTGCGACCCACAGTATGATCCCAAAATTAATGTCCTGTGTGATTTTATGTTCTATTTTCAGGACCATCTTCAGCTATTGTATTCAATTGGATCAAACATTTCCACAGAGAGGTAATTTTTCATAATTAAAGAAAAATAAAAATGGAATGAAGAAAAGCAATGTCCTTTCAGGATTCCTTGCTATTTTTGTATATTCTATCACTGCATAGAGACCAGAACTGAAGAAGTTTTTTAATACGTGTGGGTGTATGCTCGCTCAGCTTTTCGTATGCAGCCTTCGTATAATGAATACTTAATGCTTTAGAACTTCAATCACACCTTACTTATTTGTGCTCAGAAATAGTTTCAACATCTCATACTTATTTAATTTTTTGGGCTTTAGTGTTTTGAATATAGATAGAATGTATAAAACTCTGTAATTACTTTTTTTTTCTATGCAGAGTTTCTCAGCTCCTGTCTTTTGCTACAACTCTCTGCTCTCAAGAATCTTCTACATTGGGACTTCCAGATTTTCCTTTAGACAGCTTATCGGCTGCAGTTCAGATTTTGGTATGTGCATACACGTGCTGTGAAACCGCATGGGTTTAAAATTTCTCAAAATCAGATCTGGATTATTCATGTTGTTAGAAGATTAACATGAACATTTAAAAGATAACTCTGAAAAAGCTAAGGATGGTTTGAGAGAGAAGAGCCCCGGTCAGATGTCTCTGGATAAAACTTCAGCAAAGTATATAGTATAACACTGAAGGACAAAGTATGGCACGACACAAGATTTGTGATGTGATTAAATGTATCTTAGTGCTCAAAATAATGTTTTTTATGCTACTAATTCATCTCACCTGACTTCAAGGACATCTGCAGTTTACTTGATGACACTGAGGTAGTCAGTGGAGAGAAATAAAAAGTGCTTCTGGTTTAATGGTATGCACGAAAATCAGACTGATTGCATTACAGAGACACCTATTACTCTCCATTGACACCTGAAAGGATCCAAAACAACTATTCAAGTATGGATATAGGAGGCAGTTAAGTTGTGCGAGATGAAGCCTACGTTAGGTCAGCAGGGTGGCTGGTGGATTTAGAATAAACACAGACCCAGAGGGTCACCTGAAGGTGCAGGTTGTGCACATGTGAAGATGCGACGCTTCCTGACAGCTGCGGTCCGTCGGGAAATAAAACAAATGTGCACTTGCGGAGTTCACAGCGGCAGATCAGGCAGGTCAGGGCTGGAGCTGTGACATCTTTTCTGCTTTCTATGACAGGTTTTTGTCCCCTGGACTTCATAATGACATGGTAAAAAGTCAAAATAAAAGCAGAAGGTGCCTCCTGAAGGAAGCTGGGGAGATGAGATCTGTATAAAGGGGTGTGGTTGGTGCCCTTTGCATGCAGGAAGGTACAATCAGCCCAGCGGGGGAAAATATCAGGACAGCTTCTCAAAACCTTTCTCCAAGGCGCAGATGTCTGTAGAACGGACTCTTAGGAGAATTCTCTGTTGTGTCTCCTGTGCAGTCATTTTACCTACGTTACTGCACAGTGGCAGGTTACTTCTACATATTTTTTTTTTATTATATACATTAAAACATACCAATTACTTGAGTTACTGTGATGCTCAGTCCCCTCTGTTGTGCTGGATGCCTACAGACAGAATTTCTTTCTGAGTTAGTGATACTACATCAGATGTTAAGAAGTGATTAAAACTGAAGTTCAGAGAAATGAAACAGTATTTGGAGGGCTTTAGGAAAGAAATACATGTTGGATTTTAAAATAAATTGCAAATTTGTATTCTTTGAGCCCTGTAGTGAAAAATTATTTTAAAATTAATACCAGATGGCTTTCAGAGTAGTGCAAAGAAAATGAGCTCTAAGCTATTATCTAAACTATGGAATGAAGGAAGCGTTTTATTTTACATTAGTGAATGTGAAGTGTTAGCATTGTATGACAGTGGCTTTTTTAGGTAGACGAGAACTGTTTCTTTTAGAATTAGTTTTAATCTCTTGGTTTTCTAAACTGACTCTTCTCAGTGATTCTAGCTACAGCATTTTTCCTTCATGTACAGGGTCACTGCCATCTTCTACTTCTAGCTTGGTTGATTTAACCATTTAGAAGTGTGGAGGGAATGCACTGTAATGCTTGTCTTCTATCATGGATTCATGCAGTCCCAAAATATACTTTTTATGCTGAAAATTCCTGCCTGCTGAAAGGGAGAATTTTTTATAGGGTGCTATTCTGAAGAGGCTAATTTCATACACGCCATTGTAATTATTATTAATTTGAGATAATGTGGACAAATTATATGTTACGTCTTTATCTATAGACAGAGGGCTTTTAAAATGCAATAAAGGGCTCTCTGACCCTTTAAGCAGAACATTTATTGCGGTGCCTTAAATGGTTTATTTTTACTGATTTTTTTTAGTATGAAACATTTTAAATAGTATTAATGATTGTAAGTTAGAATTCAATTATGCATTTCAAAAAATATGCATTTTGTGATTTCATTTCTAAGCAACTCTTCTTTCAGTTGGATGCCTATGTAAATCCAAGTGTATAACTGAAAATTAGTTGATTTTATTTGAGTGATATTATTTGCTTTTTACTTACTTTGATGAAGGCTTAAAAAAGTGGTGCTGGTCCACTGTTTTTCATTAGTGTTACACACAAGTAGTCCGTAAAAATTCGCAAGCCTTTTTTAAAACAAATGATCTTTAGGGGTTTTGAAACACTTTTTTCCACCACGAAAGGCATATGTTTCTTGAGTATTCATAAATGCACTTCCATTTGTTTCTCTATTACTGTGGCAAAATAATTCAATCTTTATCTAGTTCAGGCAGCAACTGACAAAAGAGTTAGTACGTACAACTAACAAGGAGGTAGTAAAAAAAAATAGTTGTTTTCAATTTTGTGTAGGAAGTGCAAGCATACTTAAAACTGATTTCAAACCAAAATGGTTTTGATCAAACTGTTCAGAAATTTCTAGGAATTGATTTGTTAAGTAGAATCTATACAAGGTAATAGAATCAAAATGAAATGCTAGAAGTTGCTGTGAATGAGTAGATCGTTATTGTAATACAGATTTCTTGTCACAGTGATTGTTTTCTAGTAGTATTGTGAAACTCAGCTATCTGGGGTGAGAATTGTCTCTGCTAACCTTAAATGTCTTTAGATATCTGAGCCAGTATGCATGTATGCATATTCCATGTATGCACAGGAAAGAAAGTAATTTTGAGGACATAGTTCTTCCAGTCTACTTTTAGACATTTATATTATAAAGAGTTGCACCTGAGAAGTGCCTGTTTTGACATTTGATTAAATACTACATGCAGCGGTCACTTGTATATTGCCATTACAGTTTTATTTTAAGTTCAGTGCTATACAGGATTTTCAGGTTAATAGTTGATGATAAAATGAGCCAATCATTTTTTTAATTTGTATTTTTATATTTGAATTAGGATTGCTTTCCTATGATGTCTGTCCAGCATGTTGTTGACCGGCTTTATCCCTATAATGTTTTCCTTGGAAAAGAAGGCAGGACTGCAGTCAAAGATGCGTTAAAAGTAAGTATTGCACATATATATTCTGGTTCCAGGGAGCAGTAGATTATGACAGTAGTTCTCCTGACTGATGTTACTTCACTACTTCTGTAAAAAAATCTTAAGTAAACTAAATGCCTACATTATTGCTGATGCTAAACCAGTATTTTAGAAAAAACAAACTTCATAAGCAAGTAGTTTTCATTATAGTGAAAGGTGAAATCTCTTCAGTTCGTTGAATAGGTAGACCTCCGTTCAAGACTACAGGAAAACCCTCATGTAAGCAGTTAATTCATGTGAAAGTAGCTACTTACATTTATAAGGTTGTCAAATGCTTAAAAAATACCTCTGATGTTTGGCTTTTAAAAGGACATACTAAAATAAGAAGAGAGATCACATGCACAAAATACATTCAATATAGCATGATTATAGATTGTATTAGTCTCTGGTTTTGGTCTGTGTTGAAACACTGTTGCTTTTTGTTGCTTTTTGTTCATCAGATCTGTTTTGTTGTTTTGTCCGTGCTCAATAATAGCTTGTAAAGCCTATAATTATGCTGGGTTATTCCATTTATCCTTTTAGAACTTCATTATGGTGGCGACTTTCCTTCATTATTGAATATGTTGTAGGAGTTATGTATATTGTTGAAAATTAGCATTTGTGATCTAGAGTATCTCACCCAGCTCTTTCGGTCTTGAGAATTAGAAGTTATTTGTATGTGCGTATTTAGAAATAACCAGCTTGGTAGCTAGTGAGTTTTTGTTTTTCCTAAAGCCAAGCCTACATGTCAGGGGAATGTTTGTAGCCCATCCCTGCCAACACCTCCCGTGTACGACCTTTTTGCATTGGAGCTCAGTCCTGTATTCCCTGTTTAACTGGGCTGGTCTCCTACTCATCTGGGGATGGACAGTCCTTCATTGGAAGGAGGTTGTCCTGAATGACCCGCTCAGCTTTCATGAACTTTCAAAGCAACCTCCTGTGGGGTCCTACCTACCACTTCTCTGAATGAGCCAGTCAGGCCTGAAATCCAGGGTCTGCAGGCTTTCCTTGCCTTCACCACTCCCCCTCGGGAAGCTGAACTCAGTTATTTGATGGTAGCTACAGCCAAGGCTGCCGTCGATTGTCACATCCACAACCACTTGCTCCTGCCTTGCGAGAAGCAGGAGCCGTCTGGGCATCACCCCAGCGCAGCCGGTGCAGTGCTGGTGTTGAGGCGTTATCCAGGCAGCCTCACGAATCGAGACTGGCTGTGCCGTGCTGTGTTACCCTGCCACCACATATAAGGGGGATTGAAGTTGCCCATAAGAATCGTGGTCTGGGTGGAAATACAGACTTACGTCTGTTAGCAAAGCAGTAACAGTCACTTCTGTCCTTAATATTCCTTTATTTTAAATCCTTTGTGCCATTTTGTTTCCCCTGGCAGTTATAGATAGTGAATGTCTTTATGTTCAGAACCATCAGCTTCCTCCATTTTCCATTTCTTTTATTCAATTTTATGTGTTGTGCGTGCATTTGCTTCCTGTGCAAAACAGGTTGATTTGACTAGTAAGATCAACTTTCTTAGTGATCGTCTGCTTTTAAAAACCTCCTTATCCTTTACATTTTTCTGCCTTAATTTTCCCTTGGGCTTTTTTTGATACTCTTCCTCATCACTACTTATCGAACTTGGCCCAAATGTCAACAACTACATATCGTCTTATTTGGAATTGTATTCTATTTGCACACTACAAATCTTGTTAAGCAATGAACCTTAAGAAATACAGAAAGTAACTGGTTGTACTGAGGAACTTCTATTTTTAATGATATTTTAGAAGTAACAGCACCAGAACTGTATTAATTATTGATAAATTATTTTTTTCCACTCCATAAAAAATGTGAGGTGGAAGAGTCTGGCAGAAGCCAGGTGATTTCCTTCTCCACCTTCATACTGATTTCCAAGGAATGTCCAGCTAATATTTGCCACTGAATACTTCTCTCTGTGTCACAGAACAGTTAGGAAATACTAATATTAACTGGGAGGTATTGAGAGTTGAAAAAATAAATACTTAAAATGTATTTGCAATCGACGGGTTAATTTGTTTGAATTGAATCACTTCTTAACATCAGCTAACATTTAAGGAAAATAAAAACAAATTTAATCTAACAAAATGTGAATTATAGGCATCGCACTTGGAGGCAGGTATGTGGAAGTAGTGATCTAGCCATAACGTATCTTAATTTCAGGATGTCTTCCCTTCCGGTTAGCTGTTGGAGCTGAGAAGTGACGTAGCCAGTGGTGAGGCTAAACAGCTGGTTTTGTCAGCTTGTTAGACCCTGCACATATTTCTCGAAGAGTTCATATTCTCCAAGCACTGTCTTCCCAAACATTATATTCAGCTCTTTGCTCACTGAGACTCCACCGAGACCTAGATGTTCCTCATAATTCTTATTCTTGATGATGAATCAATGTGGATATATTGACTTATACCTTCCCTGTCAGTGAAAGTAGTTTGTGATGGTGTTAGTCCTGGATGTGTAAAGATGCTTTGAAATGCAAATCTCTTGCTGAGTGGATCTAGTTGGAGTTAAAACCTGTTTGAGGCTTAACTCCATCAACCAATCTTTTCGTTTGATGCAAGCGTGCTCCTTGTATCAAACTAGTTCGCATCAAAAAAGTGTTTATGGATTGCACACTGGTCCAGCATCAGCATTGATCTTGAGATTTGCTTATCACACAGAACGTTTGTACCAGGCCCACAGTTCACAGCATTCTTTGGTTCGTTAGCTTGCACAGAGAGGACAGAAGTACCAAAATAAACTTGAGAATGGTGTGCCTTTGTGTACCTTATTTGAAGTTTCTGCACTTTGGAAACTGTATCAATTTCTATTCTGTTTCTTGAAGTTCTTAAACTTAGAAGATCTCGTGAAGCAAAATATGCTTTGGTTTGAATTCTGGCCTTTAAAATTATTCTGTATTTGCATGAAATGTTGCTGTGACAAATTATTTTGACTGACAGATGAACATTTGAAAAACGATTGCAAAAATTAAGTAAAAATTTAAGTTTTTTTCTGTAGAAGATTTAGATATAGAGATATTGCTGGTTTCAAGGAAAACAGAGTCCTGTTAAACATTCACAAATAAGAAGCTTAATCCCAAGGTATTGAAGTTTTCTTTCTTGTATACTAGTGATAGGCAATACTGTGGGAGATGACTCTAACTGTTCTATACTTATTGGTCATCTTCATTTAGGCTGAGTTTAGTCACTCATAAGAGACTCTAACTCTTCTATACTTATTTCTTCGTTTTCCCATAAATTTTTAGTGTTTTACTTCAGATTCATCAGAGATTTAGGGTTTGCAATTTTACTTCTCACATGCCTTTTGCATGTTTTGGGTT
Source organism: Pampusana beccarii (assembly GCA_013399365.1). Taxonomy (NCBI): domain Eukaryota; kingdom Metazoa; phylum Chordata; class Aves; order Columbiformes; family Columbidae; genus Pampusana; species Pampusana beccarii. The sequence goes on along the minus strand of VWYH01011069.1, from coordinate 1,176,832 downwards.
TTGGTGGGTTTTGTTTGTTTGTTTGTTTTTCTCAGTGTTAGAAACAGACACTGGTTTTTGTCGTTGTTGTGGTTTTGTTTGGGGTTTTTTTTGTTGTTTGTTTTGTTTTGTTTTTTAATTTTGATTTTTATTCTTTTATTACCTCCTAATGAAGAGAATCTTCACATCAGAGCAGGTCCCTTTTAGCCTACTATCCAAGTGTCTAACTTTGCTCTAAGACCCTTCTAGAATTTTTTATTTTTTTTAATGCCTTGATTAATTCTGTGTTTGCTGTCTTGATCTCATGTAAAATAAAAGCTTTTTTTTGTTCCCTTTGACTTATTTTTTGTGTTACTTGCACACCCACTTTAATCTTACCTGTCTTCTTCCTCGAAAACCGTTTCCCTGCCTCACAGTAGGGAATTTTCAGACTACAGAGGCTCTCTCCTATAGAGAGTGGGCTCTGTCTTAGAGAGTACAGAAAACTGGAATCTTCTTTCTTGTCTAGACACTTCTGTTTACTTCTAAGGTATTTCTATTGCATATTTTGGTCTAAGGAAGGATTTGTTTCTCTTTTATTGCCCCCACAGTAGTCTTAAATCTTTGAGGTTTTGCATGAATGAATACTCTCAGTGCCAATACATACCTTGTGGTAGAATCTGTCCGTCAGACTTCATCTGTCTATCCCATCTTGCACTCGCAGTTCATATTTTGCTTCTTGTGAAACAGTTACATCCTCTTTTTCCTTAAAAAAATCTCTTTCCTTCCCATGCTGGGAATCTTCAAGATCAGTTGCCTTTGGATGCCTTTTTTGGATAGCTTTGCTGTTGTGTGGGTTCAGAATAGTGGTTTTCTGGAAATACATGTCATTCAAGCTCTCTGTTTCTTGACCAGCTGGATCACCAGTGTATTTTTCGCAGTTTCCATGCTGAGACATTACTCATCATTAGATACTTCTGAGTAGTCAGAATTCCTCTTCTTCCTTTTTTCTAATTTTTACAGTTTGCCTTTTCTCACATGTTTCTAAGCGTGCAGAATGTGGCCTGATGATTACGGACTGCCAAACCCCTTCCCCTGTTTTTGGTGGCAAGTCTTTTCTTTCCTCTTGAGTCTGAGGCAACAAGGCTGCCTACTGACGTTCTAAGTATCTCACAAACTTTCTGATACTGTATGTTCTCACCAGTTGTCCTTCCAAGCCACAAATATTTTTTTTTATTTGCAGCTACCAACTTGGACTTTGCATACAGGAAGTTGCTTCTGGCTCCAGCAGAATCACAGAATTATTTAGGTTGGAAAAGACCTTTAAGTGATTAAGTCCAACCATTAACCTGGCACTGCCAAGTCCACCAGTAAACCCTGTCCCTAAGTGCCACATCTACACATCCTTTGAACACCTCCAGGGATGGTGACCCAAACACTTCCCTGGGCAGCAGTATGTTTAGTGTGTTGTACATCCACGTCACGCCACTCAGATTCCATATCCAGCTATCGTAATTCTAAATGAAGAACTACATCAAAGAGATTGGTCTTACTCCGAATGCCTCAAACAGTTTTCTTGTTTGATGCTTCTGTCCAAGTATAACTGTTGTAACTTGTTTAATTACTAAATTGCATCTGGAATATTGTGTCCAGTTCTGGGTCCCTCAGTTCAGGAAGGACAGGGAACTGCTGGAGAGAGTCCAGCGTAGGGCAACAAAGATGGTGGAGTGGAGCATCTCCCTTATGAGGAAAGGCTCTGGGTCTCTTTAGTTTGGAGAAGAGGAAACTGAGACGTGACCTCATTAATGTTTATAAATATGTAAAGGGTGAGTGTCACGAGGATGGAGCCAGGCTCTCCTCGGTGACAATCAATGGTAAGACAAGGGGTAATGGGTTCAAACTGGAACACAAGAGCTTCCACTCAAATTTGAGAAGAAACTTCTCAGTGAGGGTGCCAGAGCACTGGAACAGGCTGCCCAGGGAGGTTGTGGAGTCTCCTTCTCTGGAGACATTCAAAACCCACCTGGATGCCTTCCTGTGTAACCTCATCTGGGTGTTCCTGCTCTGGCAGGGGGATTGGACTAAATGATCTTTCAAGGTCCCTTCCAATCCCTGACATTCTGTGATTCTGTGAAATTAAAGTTCCAGTTCAGCTGCATCTCTGTGGTTACATGTGATGAATTTAAACTGTACAGATTCAGTTAAATGAATTCAAGTTTTATAAATTCAGGAAGGTTCTGCACAGAGATAGATGGTCCTCTTTCGCTGTCCTAGTTTGGTGTCTAAAAGGCCAGCTGCAGACCCCTCAACAACATTGTAAGGACTGAAAAAAAAAAAAAAAAGAGAAAAAAACCCCACCACCAACACTAAAACCCTCAAAAAATCCAAACAAAAAACCACCTTAGAATCTTTAGATTCCCAAGACCTTTGTGTACAAGGTCTGCTGCTGCTGTCTCCAAATCTTCCGTGTTTGATGCAGAGGCTGCTGGTGCAGATGACCTTGTTTGCTCACAGTTACTTTTCTTTTCTTGGTATCTGATTAAGGGATTTCAGTGTACAAGCAGTTTGCAGTTTTTTGTATGAGCAGCTTTGGCCCAATCCAGAATGCTGTTAACTTAGTAAGAATATTACAGTTTACCAATGAACATGAGAGTGAGAACATTTGTAGTTCATTTCACAGAACCATAGTTTGGCACATTTCTTAGAATTATAGTTTGAGATACTACTCAGTAGGCATTCCTGCCCACTGTTGTTATTTAAACATTTAATGGTATCTGAAGTAGACTCAGCTGTTACAACAAGAGTATAATTTGGTGCAGACCTTTCCTAAAGCGCATGTATCTTAAATTCATGTTTAAATGTGAAATTTTTGTAGGCTCTTGTTCCAGAATGGGAATCTGCAAAGTGATGAACAGCCAAGGCGTTTGTATGAATGCATCTCAGTTTTCTTTCTGAACTTAAACAGCTGGTGCTGTGAATCCTAGTAGTAATAAAACTACATGCTTTTTAAGAATTATTTTGCATTAGTGACTTCTGTATAAAAAATATTTTTTCTAAGAATTCCAAAGAGTCAGATAATACTCCTTTTTCTCTTGTTTATTCAGCCTTCACTCTGTTAAATAAAATGTCTCTATGAGTTCCGTAATTTCAGTTAGTGGCTTTTTTTCTGCATAAACTCCCCTGATATAACTTCTCCTTCCTCAACAAAGCAGATTTTTAATGGGGTTTTAAAAATTATTTTCATGCTTTCTAAATACAGCATAAAATAGAGAGTATAATTCTTAAAAGATAATTGAGAAGACAAATGTCCTGGTTTTTGTCCTTGATATACCCAGAACATGCTGAAGGTTTAATTTGTACAGGTTGTCCTCAATTTCCCTTGTACGATAAGGCTGTGGAGCTAAGTAAACATGATGTTTGATGGTTATTTTTATTGGTAGCCAGATGTTTAAATCTGCAATTGGTTATAATGACCTGCAGAGACAGGTGATCTATTATTACACATGCTAAAGGCTATCATCTGTTTCTCTTATTATTTCAGTCTGTCAGGATAAGACTTGGCAAAGTCACCACATGACATTTTCACTTTACATCTGTCATTACAGTCAGAATAAGTAGATAATATATGATCTTTTCACTTTGATTTTAAATGTAAAATATATAGGCCATTGAGAACGTGAACAGAGGCATTTGAAGTAAATGGATTTAGGATTTCACAAGCAATTAATCTTTAGTGCGCTTCTGGCCCTGTTTTCAGAATGAACAGTTTAAAAAACCAGAAAGCCGTGTTTAATAATTAATTTCTCCCACCCTCTAATTCTACAGCGTTTTGAGCTTCAAGATTCAAAAAGCTACTTGCATCCTAGAAGGATTATCAAAGTAGAAAGTGCACATGGGAACAAACCCTTCCAGGCTGATGTAACTGTTCAGATTGGTGATAAAGAAGTGACATTCCAGGTAGGAATTTATGTATTTATCAAACTATATATGTTTTTAGATATCATAACTTGTTTTCATCTCTTTGAGAATTTGACACTCTTAATACTAAAACTCACTAGCATTGAATATTTTTTGGTAGTGGAACACATGATACTTGTTAGAAAAACCTTTAGATATTGGAATATTAGATTGTGGATACACAAGATTTTATTTCTAGATAAACTCATACTTTCCTACGTGTCATTCATTTAAGTTTCTTGTGTTGAAAGAAAAGCCTCTAAATTTCATATTTTTTATTGGATTAGAATAGCAGAGAGTACTTATGATGCTCTTGGTGTTAGATTTCCTTTTTCTCTTAATTAAAAAAATAGTCTGTCTACACTTCAAATAAAATCTAATGAGTCCTTGGTAATGTTCTGACACAGGATGTTGGGAAAATGGAAGAAATGTAATCACATCAAATATGATTAGTTTGATTTTCTTCCAATTAAGTTTATGACCTGCTAGGTGGTGAAATAAGGTCTTATTCAAGAAGCAGATGCTGACCTGAGAATTTGAAGTTAATGTTGAATTTGAAGAGTCTAGAGGGTCTGTAAAGAAGGTGAATTAGTGGGAGTCAGAGAGAGATGGTATTGACATTGGTGAGGAATATCCTCAGGGAGTTGATAAAGTGAAAAAGAGAAACAGCAGCAAATGGGAATTTATCAGAAGAAGGTGAGTCTGTAGGGACTTGATTCAGCTCTTTTTTGAGGGGAACATTTTTGCTTTTGTTTGACGTGTATTATAGGTGATGTCTTCTGAATACACATCTGCAGAATGCCTCTTTGGGAACAGGAGGGCATAAGGGGTCTGCAGATGAAGCGGTTCCCAGACTAGAATGAGAAGTGGGGAACAGCTGAAACTCTTCAAACTTCTGGTCAAAGTAGCTCCTTCAGATTTTCGCAGTACAGATTGCTCTTTCTCTTCCATGTTTCTCTGTGGAGCCATAAAAATTGGTGATTTTTTTATTTTGTCTCTAGCATGAACAGCCTCAAGTTCTTTGCAGACACCACTGCTCTAATTGAATTGATTCCTTTTTTTTTTCATGAGGAGTGGGCAAAGGAGGTGTGAAGGAGGTTGTCTGTTAGAAGTTATATGATTAGTGTTTTTTAAGTGAAAGATCTAGGTTTGATGGACGGCAATCATCAGTAAAATATTACCGTAGTTTTGGAGAAGTGTAACTCAGTCCACACAAAGCATTAAGTTATCACAGTGTAGCTTATTTAGCATTTTGATTTCTTTTTTTCTTCTTTTTCCTATAGGTTCCAGCTGGGTCTGGACTGTTAAAAAAGCGTCCTCGATCAGATACTTTCATAAGGACTTCCAGCCATAATCAGCTGTTGGCAGAAATGATGCAATCCCATATGGTTAAAGATATGTGTTTGATTGGAGGAAAAGTAAGATTTTACATTTATTTTCTCCCTCCTTACCCATGCTCCTTAGCATGTTATCTACTTTTTTTTTTTTACTCATTAGGGCTGTGGCAAAACAGTTCTTGCTAAGGAGTTTGCTGATATGCTGGGATACAGTATAGAACCTATCATGCTGTACCAGGTAAGTAAACTATCTGCTGATGATGACACTTTAAATATAATCCAAAATATAGTACAGAGAGGTCGATTCTTCGCGTAACAATTTTCTCTAAGTGATTTTAAAGCTGCAGATGTGTTCACATACAGCTGCAGGTTTTGAAATCACTACCTATCATCTATATGGGTTAAGAGAATAAAGGATAGCAAAGTTTTCTGGTCATTTTAGAGCGTTTTTTACTCTGTTAGAATGCTCATCTAAAATCTCTTCTTATTGAAGATCTAAACAAATGGAATACTGTGCAGCAGTATAGAAAGTGCAATGTTATTACATATAAACTAGCCCTGATCCTGCTTTCCTTCGATTTTATTGACTTCATTTTGGATGTGAAAGAGAAGTGATCTAAATAAAATGTAAAGAGAATCATTTAACACACTGGTCTTTCTCCTAGCCGCAGAGAATTGACAACTCATTCTGTGATTTGGCATAACCAAGTGTGATAATGAAAACTTTGTCTTTTTTGTCGTCTTTTTGGATTTTATTTTTCCTTTTGGAAGGATGTTTCCTGCCTTTAGGTGAGAGTGTGACCACTTGTAGTTCATGGATGTTGAACGCCTCCAGAAGACCTTTTGTCTAGCCCTTTTTTTTAGTTTGTTTTTATGCTATTTAATCTCATAATGGAATTCTCCATTATCAACACTATTTTTTTCTGTTGTTATGGAAGACAGTTTCTTTAGTGTATGGAGAATACATAATGCGGTTTATGTTTCTGGGGAATTTTTGTAAAGTTATGTCTCATGTTCTGTTGGATTAATCTTTTGTTGTTTTGATGTGTTTCTTCTGTCAAGATCACCTGATATCCTCTTACATGTTTATTTTTCCTGATACCTGATATGTGGAATTTTAAACAATATTATAAATTCTGTGCCTTTTTTTACATATCTGTTTAGTGTAACGATTACAGTGGTGGTGGGACTATTGCAGTAGAGATTAGAAGATAACGTTCCATGTTAACAAAAAATTACATCCTAGAAATATAAAATGAGGGCTGGTGTTTAAATGTAATAGATGCATATTACGTTCAAGGAATATTAACATCATTATTCGTAGGTGCTATAACAAGCAGATAGTAATCTTCTACCCTTAGCCTAATTGTGGTTAATTTATTTATGTTGTATCTTAGTATGGATGTGACTTTAAAGATCAATTTGGGACAAAGTGTGCATTAACACTGTGAGATGCACGGGCTGTTGACGTAGTTGCCTTAGCATGGCAGTTGTGGGGTTAAAAGACAAGAAGAAGGAACTGGAGAAATCATAAAGGCGTCCATGGGCTTTGAAGGTGGTGGCAAGCTGCATTTTTGATGAGTTACAGGAAGAAATTTACAGTAATTGAAAAATTCAGGGCAGAGTGAATGGTTTTACTGAATAAAATGTAGATTTTTGTATTTAATAAGATTAACATAGAAGTAGTAGCAATGTTTCCAGGAAGGATGGACATGTAGAATAATAAGAGAATAAAGGTTTAGGAGCTCCTGGTTGTCTCAGAAATATGGTGAACGTGGCACAGTGAGGCTGCTGTACATTTAGGGTTTTTCCCTTTGAATTCATCCAGACAGCGCTTCAGGCTTTCTAGAGGTTTTTTTTGCAAACGCCAGGTTCTGTCACACTTCGCAGTGGTTTCCCATAGCCAGTGCTCTCTCAGGACGTGTTTGGAAAGAATTGTCGGTCGTAGGTCTCAGTGCACTCTAACCTCATGACACACGCTGAAAAATTACAAGACTAAAAAGTAGAATTAATTAATTTGCTAGCTTTTCACAGTAGGGTTCACACATGTACGTTTTTCTCCATAATCTTGAGGAATGAAAACACTCTCAAATCAAATATGAAGTCAGGAGTCTCCCATGACCTTGTGAGTCAAAACACACCAAATATCACAGGATTTACAGTTGTAAGTGATAACTGGCAGTGCTGCAGGGGAACATTAGCATCAGATTTAATGCAATACGTTGGTCTCTTTCTTCCATCCTTTTGCTTATTTAAATTTTTCCCAGGCAGCATGGAGACCTCCAAAGGAAGAAGTGGCAGTGGCAATGAAAGTGCGATAACATGGGGGGAGAGAGACCCTGACAGAAATGGGTGGTGAGGTTGACAGGTTGAAACACACGAAAAGTGAGAGAAAATAGAAAAGATAAATATTAGTGATGATGAAAAAAGAGAAACAGTTCATTTTATGTTTTCCTGTGCTGTTGAGAGCCTCCCCAGACAGGATCCCACTCTTTTCCTTCCCCTGCATGGCTCCAGCTGGTTAAAACGCAGACTCTGAAAACCTGTTTGCACAGATGGAGCCAGAGAGGTCACTTGTGCCCTTTTCTTACACTTAAACGTGGCCAGGTGCGAGCAGATTTGGGTTCCAAAGCTACATAGCTTCATCAGCACAATGTTATGGTCATACTAATGTACCTGTATTCCCAGCAGCACCTATTGCCTTCTGTACAGCAGTATATATATAATATAGGCTTGTAGTTTCTGAGCCAGAACTGTGTCCAGCTAGTCTCCACACTTCTCTCCACACTTGTATACTTAAACATATTTTAAAATCATCCCAGGAAAATAACTTTCGCAACTTGACAAACCTACTTAAGGACAAGCACACCCTAACCCTTGTTTTGCTGCGCACAATATGCTATTGGGCATTCACCAGCAAAATTAGATAATTATTAGGTTAAAAACATGACCAGTGTTTTCCAGCATTCTACCTTTAGTTAGCTTTGCTGAATTGGAGCAGAAAACACATGAGAAAAGCTGACAATGAAAGTAGTTATTCAGTAAACATCTTTCTTTTCGAGGGATCTGTGATTCCTACAGAAATCAAATCTAGGCCAAGGGTTTGATGTTTCCCACCGAAGTGAACCTTTCCTTTGGCATCACCAGGGTTTATTCCAAGTTCAAAGGGCAGAGGGTTTTTATAGAGAGGCTTTTTGGTAATGTCAAGCAGTATCACTAAGGCAAATAAATGACTCTGAGCTCATTGTTCACCATGAATTCCTATGTAGACAAGTCTGTTTAAAATCCACATGTTTATCTACACATATAGATATTTTCTACGTACGTCTTACATAACTTTAAAAGTTTTTACAGGAAGCGATGGTTGAATGTCGCTGAGCTGTACATCTGATAAATTTTAATATTGCATTTGTTTTTCTTAAAATATGCGATAACATATCAGAGGCTTTGCATAGCAAAGCAATAGGATAATTTAATAAGAGAACAAATGTTAAATGTTTTAATTCATACAGTTATTCAGCAATGAAGGTTATGAGAAGTTTGATAATGCTGTAATTCAGCAGATATTTCTACTTTGGTTCAGAAAAGTATCTTTTTGATATTTTTGGGAGAGACACCATATTGTCCTAAATCCATTTCTAAAATTAAGGAGGCTTTTATTTGTCCTATGATTCATTTTTATTTTCCAATAATATCCGCAGGCACAAAAATAAGTAATGGGGCACTTTTCCTTGGTCTGAAGCAATAGCACTGTTTTTCTTCAGGCTCTGTGAAGAGATGAATTCTTAGATTTTTATATATATATATAATGTTTACTTTTATTTTTAATATTTGCTTCATCGTTCCTTCCATCTGAAGTTGATTTAAGGGCTCGAATAGTGTGAAAAGATGTAGTTCTTTATATTGGCTTCACAGGAAAAACACTCTAAAGGCTTTTATGTTGTGAGAGGAGAAGAAAATTTACCTAAACCAAGGGTTCCCAAACCTTTGAGCACATAGGTCAGCTCTGCAAGTAACAGCTGGCTCAGAGAACAGTTCCTGTCTCGTTTGTGATATCTGACGGCATTATATGGATTTCTCATTGTATGTAATTCCATGTAGGCGAATTGCTGACAAAGGAAAATAATCCTCATTAGGAAAAGCTTGTTTTTAAGTTGTCTCTTAATGCCATTAAGCAACAGCAAATGAGAAGCAGCAGCCAAGTGATTCTTTGTGGGCTGTAGTTAGGGAACTTACGGTTTAAATTGTTTGAAATAAAACATTTTCTCCCCTCAGAGTTGCAGGGGACAAAATAAAATCAGTATTCAAAGTGATGTTATAACAGTTTTCCATCCACTTGTTCCTTTTCTTCCTCAGCAAAACCAGTTTTTTAAGCACATCACTAGTGTTTGTGTACTGTGATGGTTTTGTTTCTAGGATTTCATTTTTTTCTTTTTTTTTTTTGCATGACCTCATAATTTTTCTTTACAAATTCCTTCCTATTTTTTGTTTGAGAAATACTAACAAAATGTCAGTCCAAATTGGCATGAAAAGCAGGAAACATAGATTTTTCACTTCATAATTGCCAAGAACATGATTAGCACTGTGGCCCATGAAAAATGGCAAGTTTGGAGGCTTGTATTGCTATAGCTGCTAAAGGGAGTGAAATACAAGTTATCCTACTTGTTTTCTCTCCTGAATGTCTTTTTTTCTTGCATATGAGATATTTTAGAAAATAAACTGCAATGTAAAACATGTAAGTGATGATTACTGTTACAAATTAAAATAAGCTTTTTGTTTCACAAGGCAATATAATGTAGCCATTGATTTGCCCAAAATAAGGGGAAAAAACAATTAAACCATATACCTCTATCGTATCCTCTCCAAAGTGAAGAATTTTTAGTGTGTTATAACACTATATCTCGTGAATATATAGTAAAAATTAGTTTAGACTAAATAAATAGAAACAATAAATCACTGGGCAGGTACTTAGCCATAAAACAAATCCCTTAGGGAAACTGTGATGGTTAGCAAATGATACTTCTTTTTGATGCATCAATAAATTGCATCTGATTCAACCACTTCAGTTGAGTTGTAACTATTAATTGTATATTTCAGAAAATATCTTGCAGCGAAATACCCTTCTGAGGTTATCTCCAGAAAATTAATGCGTGGTTCTTGAGCCGTCGTTGGAATTCCAGATGGACATTCTGTATAGCACACTAGGTTCCCGATCAATTCATACTGCATCTTATTTCGTTTTTCTAGAGGTGAATTGTCAGAGGTGCGTTAGTTGAATATTCAGTTATACAGCATTTGTGCCAGCTGTTGAATGCACACTTCTGATGCAAGTCCTAAAAACACTTACATTTTTCTCTGGCTTTGATAAAAATGTTTCACATTCTGCTTTTAGTCTTAATTCATTAATAAAATAGAAAAGACCAACCGCAGCAGAAAAAAAAAAAGAAGACAACAACAAAAGACACACACACAACCAAAAAGCCCACAACAACGACAAAGCAAGCAGAAATAACAATAAAAATACAGTCGGGGTTTGTGGATTTTGATGCGAGACTTTAAGTTATACAAATGTGGAAGCACCGAAGGAACCAGACTTTGTCGTGTTATTTTAAGGCTTTTAAGGAAACGTTGAAAGAGGAAATGATTCAGGCCGTATGATGTAATGTGTTCTATTTTTATTCTTCAAAGTTCAAAGGGCTTGTAGTTGTGAAAAGGACATATGCAAAAGCCACAGCTACAATAGAAAATATTTTTCTCATCTGATTTTAGGTTGCGTTCACGGCACAGCCTGAGGAAGGAATTTTGTCTTCCAAGTCACAAAATGGCCGTAATGTCTTTGTTGCTCTAGAGCTTACCTGCTATAGTGGAACATCTAAAACATGTGTCCTAGGGTTTTCTCTTTGCTTTCAATTTAAGTATTATCTTGTGACATGCTATATACTTCTGATATTTTGTGTGTTACTGGCTTCTTCCTTATTCCGTCCTTTCTCCTCTGGCTCTTCCACTGTGTTTTCCTGCTGAGCGGCAGAATGTCCTGCTGGTTTGTGTTAAGACTTATGGTCAAATCCCTGCTCTTTCAGGTGACTTCTATATGAAATGAATGACTCGTGTTTGTTCCAGGTGTAAATTGCTGCCCCCTTCTGTACACAAAGCTGTGTACAAGTTGTCATATGTTTGCATTACGTTTAAGAGTGGGGAAAAAAGGGCTTTTGTTCTAGTTTCAAAGCAGTGATATTGGCAAGTCTAGAACTTTCAGAGACTATTTAACATAGTCTGTGCGTAGATTTGTGTGTATGGGTATTTCTAATACCGTTTGGAAAAGTAATTGAAGATTTCATGCTAATCTTCTTTGGGTATATCCTCAGCAAAAACAGAAGGCAGTTTTAAAATGAGAAAGCACTTGTAGACGAATAAAATACAGCAAAAAATACATTCTTTTGATGAATTGATGCTTACAGGATATGACGGCGAGAGATTTGCTACAGCAAAGGTACACTCTTCCTAATGGAGACACTGCCTGGAGGCCATCGCCACTTGTTACTGCGGCCCTGGAAGGAAAGCTTGCTATTCTCGACGGCATTCATCGAATTAACCCCGGCACCCTGGCTGTGCTTCAAAGGTCAGGTTGCGAGCACGGATAACTTGGGTGTGCATGATCTGTTCATTGAGCGCATGAATGCTGATAAATTAAGTTTCTTCCTGTGAATGTGAGGTTATAACTTCAAGAATACTGTAAAAATTGAACAGCATTGGAGTTTCAGAGACTATGTAATGTTCAGTCTTTACATACTTAAAAGCTGAAGCCATTCTTTAATGTTTTTTATAAGTCTATAATAATACAGGAAACTTCAGCTCTTTGTACATACGGCGTGTAAGTCTGAATTGAAGAATGAACTAGTTTTTACTGTAAACTTACGAATTCTGAAAATTAGCAATATTTGCACAATGATTAGAAAAGGCAAGATGTGAGAAAATGGTTGAAATACTTTTAATGCAGTCTGCCTCTAAATAAAATGTGATCATTACATTTATATGTAAAAGCCTACTTTCTGGTAATTGCAGAGAACTCTCTCTAAACATCATTCCATAAGTCACAAAAAATAAATTAAACTTTCCGAAGTGGATGTTGTAGTAGCAGGTAATATTTTACTAATAATCTCTATTGTCAGGTGAAATTTTTCTGCTGTTTCATGTGCCTGCATCATACACTGCCTTTCATAAACCTAAAGGACATCACCAGCTTTAAAAGCAGATTGTAGCAAAAACATTTTGTGCCTTCTTTTATTTTATTTTTATATATATATATATATATGTATACACACAGAGGACAGAGGAGATAATTATGCTTGCTTGTTTTTTATCATTTTACCTTCTTCTTTGGACATGGGCATGTATTATATAATCAATCTTGACATAAAAAATAGAAGCTGGGTGTGTGTGTATATTCATTGTTAAACCCAGCTGAATGTTGCTTCAAAAACCAGAACAGAAGTACATTACTTGGTACAGGAATAACAAAATGTCTGTTTCATGCCATTTATGCACACTTGTACTGGTAAAATGGAACTTTTTTTGTTACCGTATCTGTTCGAACTCTGTTGACTAACTGACTTTGTGCTGAAACTGTTTACTTATGCTAGTTATTTCACCTCCACGACTGAATGCATCTTAAATTGGTATACCTTTTTCTTTTTACTATGCCCTGCGTTGACTGAGGTAGCTTTTTAAAAAAAATATTAGTTAAAATAAGTGTTTTTAAAAGTAGTCAAAGGTTAGATAAAGCTTATTCTTTATTTTCAAACAGACTGATACAAGACAGAGAACTGACTCTCTATGACGGCACCAGATTATTAAGGGAAGACAGATATCAAAACTTAAAAGAAGAATTACAGATCTCTGATGAGCAGCTACAGCAAAGGTAAAGTGTCAGCTATGACTATAGAATGCATACAGTATTTCATCCTGTAAAGAGCTTAAACTCCTTTTTTTTGTGTGTGTTTTACAAAAACATCATGCAAAATGCTTCTCTCTTAGATTGATGCCTTCTAATCAGCAAGACAAACATATTTTAAACATCAGTTTCCTCATGAGCTTTTTTCTTTTTGTGGCATGAGAAAATTATATCCTGTTTAGAGCACTCAATCTAAAAGGAAGACATTCCATATCCTTTAACATAAGGGGTTAGAAATTGAAGAGGAATTATAAGTACATAAAAACATAGATCTAAATGTATGTAATATTTAATTTTGGAATGGTTTATTAAGAGTGTTCGAAAATAAATCTACAGTGACGTTAAATACAACTTGTTAATTTCTTTTGGCTCATTAGCTAGAAAGCTGGTATTTAATTTACAATTAATATGGGGCAGGAAATCCTAAGGATGGGCTGGGACCCGTTATGCTGATTCTTTTTGTTTGTTCACTTCCACCTGTCCGCTAGGAACATTCCACAGATAGAAGCATTTTCGAGTCCTCTGATGGCCGTACTTGATACACAGTCAAACACTGCTGAGCAATTGTAGTTAATAGGAGGGGATTGTTGAGTGTACACCAAAACGAACGCAACCTAATATTCAGTAATATATAAGGATCTAAACATACTGTGATTATTTAAGATTATTTAAGGCTGTAATGGCTGAAAAAGCAGAAGTCTTACGGCAAATATCTGTGCTCAGGCTTAACAGTGCAGGGTGTGCATGTGCCCGAAGTTTGAAGAGACCTTATCAGTTAGAGTAGGGATGTGTTCATGATGTGCCACCTCATTTCTCTCAGTTGTCTCACTTAATACCATTTTTTTTCTTTGACCTTCATAGTCTACCCTTTAGAAAAGCTGTTTTTCTTTTGCTGCCCGATTGTTATTTCTGGTTCCCTTTTGATCTAAAATATTGTTCTTTAAAACAACAACAACAACAACAAAAACACAACCAAAAAAAACACAACAAAAACCCCCCAAACAAACAAAAACCAAATAAACCAAAACAAAAACCACCACCACCAACAAACCAAAATAAATTAAACTTCATTTTAAGTCTTCCACAGCTTTTTTTTTTTTTTTTTGAAGGTATGTTTTCACCTAAGCCTACTTATTGCAAATTGTGTTCATGCTGCTCAGGCCATAGAGCCAGCTAGATGGGCGTTTCCTGCATTTATTTTATTTGAGTGAAGAACTATATATCAGGGAAGTGTTCTGTTTATCAGGATTTTAAGCCCTGACTTGGAAAAGAGAAGTAAAAAAGGTCCACAGGTCCATCTTGAATGGAATTCCAACTTTGCCTTGGACTTTGTCTTTCAAAACAGGTGTAGTCATTGTGTGAGTCTCCTCATCCCAGCTCCGTGTCCATGGTCTCGCCCAAGGAGCTTTCTTTTGGGCAGAATGGCAGTGGCTGTGCTGTTTTGCTGATTGCATGGTACCCTTTGGTTCATGCCAATATACTCCAAAAACCTGGAGAAGTCACAGAGTCATTTTGGTTGGAAGAGGCCGTCAGGATCATCAAGTCCAACCATAACCTAACTCTAGCACTAAACCACGTTTCTAAGAACCTCGTCTATGTGTCTTTTAAACACCTCCAGGGATGGTGACTCCACCACTTCCCTGGGCAGCCTGTTCCAATGCCTCACAACCCTTTCTGTGAAGGATTTTTTCCTAGCATCCAATCTAAACCTCCCTGGCACAATTCGTCACACATTCATCTTCAGTACTGCCCCTCCTCCTGCAGCACGTCTTTCTCACAAGATTAGAGCTTCACATCTGGATTCCATGTCTCCCTGTCTATCGTAATTGTGGCTGTTTTGGCACTGGACTCCCTTGTAACCTTCATTATCTGTTAGACCACTAGAACTGGCCGGGCTGTCTTTAATGGCTGTTGTGCAGACTCACCTTCTCCACCTCCGTACACACTGTCCTTCCCTTTGGTGTCATTCACTCCCCTGTTGGTTCCGCTGTTCAGTGCTAATTGTGCATTGCTTTTGACTGCTTTGGAGGCCCTGGAAGTCTTTGGCTTTCCTCGGAAAGGTGCCCCTTTCCCTCAGATCACAACGTACCGCTTTTATCTGGCCACCTTAATATTTTGGAAGAGAACTTATTGTGAATTGTTAAGCCTTAATTGATCTACTCGACTGACAGCTTTCCCTCTCTGATCCGTAAATGCAGGGTGTCTGTTGCCTTCGGAATACATTTCTGACTAGTATGTGATCTTAAGAACAGATGAACAAGCAGAAACCCCACTATATCAGTATTCTTGCATCTGGAAGCTCAATGTGACCATTTGGCACCATCTTGGAGACATAATGGACACAACAGTGATTCACTGAAAGTGCGTGACAGAGTTTTAAATGTCTAAGCAGTCAGACAGGGCCTAAATGAAGTAGGTGAAAACAGTCAAGATCGAGAGAAAAAGGAGTATTTCTGAAGGATGAGAACTTGAAAGAAGGAAGCCAAAGCCTTATTGGGAAATCATTAGATTAGGAGAGGGCAGGCCCATCCCCAGGGTTTCAGAAAAAGCAATAGCTGGAGACTGGACGGCAGCTGTGATGGAGAAGAACTGACACCTTAGTGCCATATGTAAGAGAAACTGAGACCATGGCGTACATACTTTTTTAAATTTTTTTACTTCCCTCCCCCCACTATTTGGGTCATTTTTGCTGTGCATGAGTGTTCTTGACTGTAGTGACTATAAGTAGTACAGTTTGCAGTTTCTGTCTTCTGTGCTACTTCTAATCATTCATAAATACAAAATAACTCACTGTTGCTCTCTGTTCCCTTAATTTAAGACTCACTAATGAGGTGGCCAGATGTTGTTGTAAGTTACATAAGTAGAAATATATCTTTCATAATGGAAAAGAACAACTGATAATGTTTTTCAGTAGACTAGTTGGACTTGTGACTGGAATTTTAAAACATAATTTCCATTTAAATCTATTTTAGGGAGAAGGAATACTATTCCTAAGCAATGAGCCAAAACTTCTGTAAACATTGGTTTTTAGGCTGTGTTTGTAAGAGGATTTGAGACACCTGAACATTATTCTCATTTCTAAGAATAAAAAAACTGAGGTATTGGTGGATAAGTTTTAGAGGAACTCTTCAGACAAGACAGATGCATATTGAACTAAGTTTTTTTTTTTTTTTTTTTGAATACTTAATATAAAAAAAAAAGGTATTTTTTCACAGTTTTAGGGCCTTTAATTTTTAGTACTTCAACAATAATAATATTCATATGCGTAGTAGAATAGAAAGGAAAATACATACAATCTATCACTTAATTTCAAACCCTGATAAGTCAAATGTGGGAGGTTTTTTGAATAAAGGGATGGTATTTCAGATCACACTGTGGTCTAAAGAAATCACATGCCTCTGTATATGAATGTAAGCAGTATTACCGTAGAGAATGTGAATATGCTTAAACCGTGGCAGTGTTATTAGCAGTGCTGGACAAAGAGGAAAGTATTGTTTGGTTTTCAGATAGTTTTAAAGTTTTGCAGGTGAGAAAGCTATTATTCATAAATTGGACAACTTAATTTAGAAGTTTTATTACCTTTGTAAGAGCTAATAGAATATATTCTCCTTTTAAATTCTGTTGATTATTGTCATAGAGTTATATGTTCACTATTATTTCAGTACATTTCTACATCTGTCATGTCTGCTAGCATTTTTCTGAGAAGGGCTTCAACCTGGTGGGTGCGATAGCTCTGTCAGGACTGACATGTGCAAACAGCACGTTTGCCTTTGTGAGATTTTGGGATACTCCTTGGCCTGCTGAAAGCCTGTAAGCAACAGGGTAACTAATGGTGGGCACAGATTGCTTTTTCCTCTGTTGTTTCTTGTGCCAGTTTGGCTGTGGCGCTAAGTTGCAAACAGTCACCCTAAGATGACATTCGCTCCTTTGAGAAAACTAAGTGATTTTGTTTGTGAGTTTGAGGAGAAGAAAAACAGTAAGAACAACAACAAAAAAACCAAACAAAAGGCCAACCAACCAACCAAAAAAAACCTGCCCCTGAGAAAATGACAGATGGTCCTGAAAGATCTTTTTTGTAGAAGGAAATTATAGCTGCTGATTCCTTATTCATGTAGTGATTGTATGATTCATTTTCCTGAACAGGTTCGGAAATGAAGAGAAAGCACATTTAAGTACTGTGCATATCCCAGACTTCTGCATAGAATTTCTTCTGTAATCATCCATTACTTCACTGTGACAGATACTGTAAAGGTAGCACACAGCCCTTACAAGATGAGCAGGGTCTTGGTTTGTCTTATTATGCCATTTTTTAACCTGTTTGGGTGGAAAACCACCCCCACAGCACACACACATGCATGCAGGTGGTAAGACCTTGGTGTGGTGAGCAGACAGGCAGCTATTACAAGAAACCAGGACAGTTCAAAAGCTAAAAGAAGTCACTCATAATGCATGGGTTGTTTTAATGCCCCGCAGACAATGGGTTATTTTCCGTGAGATTAGGTTGAAAGGGAACACGGAGTAGATGAGACAAATACAAAATGTGGCAAGGAGTGAATTTAGCAAGCAGTAAGAGTTTTTAATTGCTTACATTTTCTAACTTTTACTTAATGTTTTATTGTTTGCGTTTGATTTTTTTTTCCAGTTTAGTGAATTTTCAGATAAAGTAATCTGTTAATTTTAAACGGTGGTGAAATATAATAAAAACAGGAAGAAAACAACAATAAGTCATTGTGGTCCTAGTATTATAACAATTCCCAACTCAAAAAAATTGATAGAAAATTAGATTTGTTACGTCATGTTACACGAAGAGACAACCACATGTAGTTTGGCTTTGCAGGATTGGCGTTGGGAATGCCATTCTGCACGTTTGGTTTTTTTTAATAGGAGAAGCTTCAATTGCTCAGCACCATGTGTCAAAACCAAGAAAATCTTACCCTAAAATCACCCTGAACAGACTGTGTTCTGATCTTCCTGTTGAGAGTGTGGCAGTAATCCTTGGTTGGAATTAAACGCTGATGACAAAAGAAGGACACACATATTATTAGGAGAGTGTTCTGCTATCTGTGTTGTCAGTAAACATTTAGCAGGGAGAAGGAGAGAGATTCTTTGTATGAATCAGCTAACACCAAATCTTCCCACTGTGTTTGAGGCTCATTAATTTAAAAGGTGTCAAGTTTTTAACAAGATACACTTGCTGGGCCTTCATCTGCGAAGAACACGGGATGTCAGTGATTTATTTTTTTATAAAATATAGCTCCATGTAGGAGCTCCACATTATATCCCTTTGGAGACTTCATCTGTAACACGATGAAACAACTTTGAAACTCTTCAGTCCTGCTGGTAGAAGCTGGGAACTTTGAGCGCACTGCAGGATTGAGGCATTTGTTTTAATAATACATTTAGCCTGACATTTTCGACATTGCAAACATCAGTCCAAACAATAGGCTTTTGAAGTGGCCAAATAGTTTTATTCGTGTTTACAAACTGGAAGCCTACAGCAGTGATGTTGCGGTATGTCCGAGTCCAGAGAGTACGTCATTGACTTGAACCGATATCACCAAGTTTGCTTGCCCAGACTTGGCTTCTCCTCTCCTCCCGCTTCTCCCCATGCCCTCCCTGGCTGTCCCCAATGTGCCCTTCGAGTTCGGTGGTGACATGGAGGTGGTACAAGAGAGACGTGTTCCTTTGCCTAGGGAAAGCTGACTGCTTCTGGTGTTCTCTTATGGTATTGCAGAAAGACCAGAACTGGTCCTTTGAATTGGGTGCATTTCTGGAGGAGAGTTGTTTTTCTTCGCAATCATGGTGAGGAGGGAGAGCTGGAAGTATATATATTTATCCTATATAGGAAACACTTTCTTCTATAATAAGGTTGGCTAATGTTCCCCGTCCTTCTTTCATGCTGACAGTGACATTCCCATTGGTTCCTCTTTCATGTGATGTTTTCAGACATCTATTTCTATTTTTATCAGTCAGGGAGTAGCTTCTAGGCTTATGACTTTCAGCTGAGAATAACTCATGCCACCCTCTGTGTTTGCTTTGATACAAGAGACTGTTTGCTATCATCGCTCTGTTGTATCACAGGTTTGTTGTGATGAACAGATGAGCCAGCTATGCAGTAGATTTGTTAATTTATCTTTAATGGTCATATTGTGTCTTCAGATTTTCTTGCTTATGCCATCGTTTCCCTCCTCAGTCTACCCAGGAAGAATACTTACCTCCAAGCGTTCTGGTTTCAAATATAGTAATTTATATAGAAAATGACATGATAACACCATATCTAGTAATATAAGCTGTCTAATTAAATTTCACTTGCTTTTTCCAAATTAATGTCTCCTATTGTAATAAGAACACTGTGAAATTAATTGTTGAAAACAAGCCCTCCTTGCACAATTTGATGTGCTTTCATGTCTGACTTCTACCGCCTGTTATTTCTGCTGCTTCTAGAGATCATGCAGTTATGCTGATTGATGAGTACCAATGAATTCCCAGTCCAAAGAGCTGATAACATTACACAGATAAGGGATACAAAAGATGTGAAGGAGGCAGAGGTCCCCAAAACCAAGGTGTTGGTTTTCTACTGCTCTAACACATGCATTTAAAAGTGTGTATTTTAGTTTGTATTGGTCACAGTAAGCTCCCATTATCTTCAATGGAATCAAAAAGGCAGGTATCTAAGAGACTGCCACCAGATCCTGCAGTGTGAACTAGGGGACACTGAAGATCAGTTCTATAAAGATTTAAAAAATAATAACAATAAAAGTATCTTTTACAGCCATTAATGGTGAACATGTTGGCACAGGCAGTTGTGGAGGCAGATAGGATGAAGAATTTCAGAAATGGATTAGATTAATTTCTGGGTAAACAGACATTAACGCAAATAGGTCATTTCTTGAATTCTTGTGAATCTCCAGTCTGCCCTTGGAGGGACCTGTCTCTCCATGCTGAGCCAAGGCTGAGGTGACTGGTTTGGTCTTTGAAGTATAACTTCTAGGAATATTATGAATTTAAGCATATTAATCCCACCCTAAGAGCCTCGGTGATTTTCATAGGGCCACAAAGATGATCAGTAAGGGGAATGTTCCTAAACTGTTACTAAATCCAGATCTTCATAGTACCTAGGCCAATCTCTACCGTGTCATCCTTTCTGTCGGTCTAGCTGAGTAAAAGAAGCTACTCATCCCTGCAGCTCTGGTAGATCTTGTTCTCTCTCTGATTTTACCTACTTTAGGTAAAACACTTGTAAAAGTCTATCAGATGAGTGAGCTGTGTCTGTTTCAGACATACAGTGCAGCAGACTGTAGGTTAGCTGCTGGTATTTCTTCATCTTGAGGCATGGAGGTCTTGTTGCAGATGAGGAGACTTGGGTTCCCTTCTGAGCATAAAAAAAATCGTAAATTTATAAAATTGCAAGTCACATTATGAAGTCTTTGTCTTTTTTTTTTTTTTTAAATAAAATTTGCATTGTGAGTGGTCAGAATAGCCTGTGGTATGATTCATTGCAATAATTTAATTATTTTTTTAAAAATCTATTTTAAAAATTAAATTTGATATTCACTGCTCAAGCCAGATAATGCGTTTTTACACTCTCTTTTTGCAGGTCTATCTTTCCTATCCATCCTTCTTTCAGAATAGTGGTCTTAGCAGAACCTCCTGTCATTGGAAGTAGTACCCAACAATGGCTGGGTCCGGAGTTTCTGACACTGTTTCTTTTTCATCATGTTCGCTCTTTGAGCAAGAGTGAAGAAATTCAAGTTATTAAAGAAATGGTAAGTACGTTGAGTATTTCAGGCACTTATTGACTATTGCTTACCGAACATGATTATTTACTACATTAAAAATATTTTAGTATTTCAGTGTAGCACAAATGAGTTCATATTCAAAGCTTATCAGAGCAGCATATATGCTTATCTTCTAATGGTATTATTATAAATTGGCATTCTTATATTGATGTTAAATGATGCTGTAATAGAAAAATGCTCTTTGTCAGAACTGTATTCCTTTTTGGTTGACACAAAGCAACTTCAGCAGCTGTATGCTCACTGCATCTGGGTGTAGCTGTATGTGGAACTTGCATATCTAGCAGTAAGATTAATACTGTTTTTCTTTCAAACAGATTCCAAATGTACCCAGTGTTGCTGTGGAGCAGTTGTTGTCATTAACACACAGGCTTCGGGAGACAAATGGTGCCACGGTGAGCTTCTTTTTTTTTTTAATGTACTTTCTCCTGTTGTGACTGTTTAACAAAGGCTGGGTGAAGCACGCTAAGCTGTAGTCTTATTTCAAAGGCTGCCTGATTAGAAAACCAGCCTCAGAAAATTATTGCTGCCAATTACTGCACAACATACTGTAAACTTTTTTGATTTATGATCTGCATTTTTAGAAGCTGCATAAATAAAGCTTTTAGGAAATTGCCCAAATCCAAGAGAAGTCAGGCAGAACAGTACACATGTTGTCGGTGAGTGTAGGTACATGGCTCGCAGTGAAACGTGTTTGAGGTGCCTTTTGAGTAGGCATGGATATAATCATGTGTGTCCAAATATTTTTTGATTACTTTGCTTCAGTCATTGGAACTTCGATAGCTGAAATTATTGGGGCTTTTTGGGCAATGAGAACTACGTAGTCATTATAAAATGCCAATGGGCAAGAGCAAAGACTATGAAAAGAGAAAGCTCCAGAACTCCTGGCTGCTTTACTGCTACAGGCTATTCTATTAAAGTAGTCTTGTCAAGAAAAATAAGTTCTGCTGACATAGTAACCACAAAATTCTTTAAAAAGATACAGTCAAATCATGGTGAAGAGAAAAAGAAATTATTACTATGGCAACTGAAGTACTTGATGTTTTTAATGTAAATAGAACGTAAAACAGTTACGTTTTAGTGGAATTCAGCACTTTAACTGGTATGCAAATGTAATCTATTCTCCTTAGTTTTCATGATGGGTAATAGTTTTTGCAGTATTACTTTCTAAGAAGCCAAAGAGAGGCTGTTACGCTCTTATGAGCTTAAAAAAAACGGAATTAAATGTTGACTTTTAGGTACACCTTTGGAACAGTGTTATTATTTTCTATTTAGCTTCCTACACCTAATGTGTAAATGTTTTAGCCTCGATTTACTTGGAGACATACCATGCCTGAACAGAGCATTACAAAAGTCCTTTCCAAATACGTTGATGTCTATAGCATTGTGAAACATCTAAATGAAGTATATGATGTTGGATGAGAAGTGAGTCACAGTGTGGATCGAGGGAGAATTCTTGTAGATCGGCAGTGACATGAGACATGTTGGGAATAGCACGCCTGTGGGCCGAAGTGTATGCCTTAGGTATGGCAGGCTATTTATAGAGTTGCCTAAGTAAGTGAAACTGTGCCAGAGATTATCCTGAAGTATTAACCATTGTTTGAAGTGATTTTTTTAACAATAGAAGAATACCTGTAGACTACTCAGTCTGTGGGCGTCGTCTGCGTCATTGTAATTGTTTGCTTGACTTAGAATATAATCTAGAGACCACAATCAAGATCCTGTTGAATTAGATGCCTCATAGATATGTATTACAAAGACTGTCAGTAACCCCATTTTGAGTTTACAGTGTTCAATATAGAATTTTTTAAAAAAAAACCCAACAAACACAAACAAAAAAAACGAAGCAAACCAAAAAACCACAACAAACAGATAAGATAAGATAAATGAGGAAATTTTGTTCCCAAAACATTAGTTGCCAGTGGCAAATATTCAGAAGCTGTGATACAGCTTTTCCTCTTTGGTCCTGTCTTCTGTACTTATTTACTTCAGTGCAGGATCTGATGCTGTGTATGATTTAGACTTTAAAATCCCCATGTCTTGAGAGACTGGACTTGCCAAGGTGGTGCGGTGTATGAAACACACAGCGAGGGTTCTGGCTGGTGAGCGGGGATGAGAAGGGCACAGTGCTCAGTCCTTTCTCTTGCCCATGCCTCACATATGGCTGAGTAAGTCTTGAAATATCAATAGCACTTGAAATGCCGCCGTTGACGTTGTCCGTAATGCTGGGTGGTGAACTCTGATGGGTCAGGAGATGCTTCACCGTCTTCTGTCAATGAAAGCAGGAGGTGCAGGAGTAGCAACCTTTGCCGTTACCCCAATCTAAATAATTCTTGCTGATTGCTCAGAGCTATGCTAAGAAGTATTATCCTTTGCTTTCTCAGCATTTGAGAAAAGCTTTGTATAATTTAATCTAACAGACTTTAAAAAAAATACTAATTATTCTTCGTCAAAACTGCGGTTTTCCAGGGGAAAGAATTGGTGTTCAGACATTTCTCATGCTTAAGAATTATTGAGAGGGGGGAAAAAGGCTCTGAAATTAATGAAGTGTTGCTTTTCTCTATTTTTTTTTTTCCCCTGGATGGCAAATTTCAGGATTTTTTCCTGTTGAAACAGCATAATATATTAAGATAATTGTAATAGTTAGTTATAGTTAGAAATAGTTAGAAATCATTTATGTGAACCAAACCAAAATGTTTTTAAATTACCTAATTAAACTATTTCACTTGACCCGGGCAAAGCATGGCGTGACTTATCAGATCACACTCATTGTTGTGTGTTTCCTGCTAAAATGAAGAACCTATTTGTATTAGATCCCTTCATCCGGTAGATATAATTATAGAATGATTTAGTTCTCAGTTCTTATAGCTCTCTTTATATACATGGTCACTTGTTTTGGTTTCTTGTTTGTTTGTATTTTTTTCAAACGTTGCCGTATTAGTTTGAGGTCTGCCTTCCCAGGCGTTGAACCGTTTTTGTAACTCTTTGCTGAACCGTGTCCAGTTTTTAGCATTTATTTTAACATGTGGACAACAGAAAAGGACGCGGTGTTCCAGTCCCGGCCCACCCCGACGGCGTGTGCTGAGGTGATACAATCTCCCTACTGCTGCCCAGGGTTGTCTTGTTTGTGCGGCCAAGAGCCCTGCCGGGCCCTCTTGCCAGAGCATGACATGTGCAGCTCGTATTAAGTTTGCGAAGAGCAGACGAGTTTTCAGGACATTGATCCATTTACAGCGGCTGACCTCCTTGTTATTGTTAATAGCGCTTAGCGTTAGGTTTTATGCAGCTAATAAAATTCAGTTGTCAGCACATTTTTCTTCCTGTTGCTTATCAAGTGAAATCATAAGGCTAATCTTTTGATGACATCATGATTTCCATGGCAGTGAAATGCTGCAACAAATACAGAATTACAAGCTTGTGGATTAAAAATCACAGGCTGCTGTAGGAGGCAGAAAGCATCTAGGATTTAGGAGAAAAGTTGAAATAATTCCTTTTGGATTACTTTTCTCTAATGACTTTTTCAGTTTTAATCCCTGAAATCCAGTCCCAGAGATCAAATAATTAAACTACCTTGTATTTTTTTACAGGCGCAGTCACTGGCTTCATCTTTATCTACTCGACAACTATTGCGAATTTGTCGTCGACTGTCACAACATCCAGATGAAAGCCTTTACTATGCTGTTAATAAAGCCTGCCTTTCCAGGTAGAAATAATAGCCTTGGTGGGCGTTCAAGAGCTGCTTGGTCAGCTGCTAACATGCAAGAAAGCTTTAAATGCATTTTAGTAGATGATGCAATTGCTGCCTTGCTCCTTAAAGTCTGTCATTTCTTTAGTAGTAGTTCTGTGGTATCTGCAAACTTAGGAGATAAGTAGAAATGACTTTGTACTCTTTTCTTATCTTTATGAAGATGTTTCATGACATTATATAAATTAGGTCACCATTATCAGCATTACTTCACCATCTCAAAACAGGCAAAGCAGAGTTATATTAATGTCTAGGATGACTAGATGTTTGGTGGGGGCTTGGTTTCAGTTCTAAAAGCTGTATCTAGAAAAGTTGTGAGCATCTAGAGGCTGGTGTGTTTAGGGTCTTTTTGTTTGTGGGTTGTTCGGTTTGTTGTTTTTTTTTTTTTTCAAAAGAAAGCAATCAGTTATCAAAAGGTTTGGAAAACTGAATGGGCTGAGGTCTGGACACCTCAGAGTTCACTCTTCCTCTTCGGAACCTGGGGCCCAAGTGAACTGAGTGAAGAGAAAAGGTATTTCCAAAAAAACCCCATTCTTTCTATTGTAGTTCTTACTGGCAGTGAGATGAGGACATTACATACTTCCAGTCCTGATCCATTCTACTTCACAACCCTGTTGCAATGTTAGAAAGCACTGAAGACTTTTTAAATGAGCACGCAGCCACCAATGTAGTTCCTTGCCTATGGAAGAAGCTCAGTTTCTCTCCGTAGGGATAGGTGAAATGTTGAAGACTGTTTGAGTGTGAAAGGAATAGACATTCAGGGTTTAGAGTCCAAGTAAAGCTTCATGCTGATTTTAGATTACAGAAAATACTGAAATCTTAAAATCCTTATTTTAGGTCCAACATCCATATTATTTTTCTTCATTTAGGTTTTTACCAACCCTTGCCAGATCAGCTTTACATAAAAATCTGCAGGATTCTGGTATTGAAACAAGACCAGATGACATAAAGAAACGAGAGGAAAAGGATTACACATGTAAGCTTTTGTCATCTTTGTGCTGCTCTTCATGAATGTTGCTTGAGCATATAAAGGTGTATTAATTATCTTCAAAATTAAATGTAGTTTGATCCCTTTGACTTTATCAGAGTGCAGGTGCTGCTCTCAGTGTGTTGATACTTTTGCATTGTCTGCTATATTCCCAGCTTTTGTTCTCCATCATGTTTAAGTGTTTCCCAGTCTATAAGATCCATGGCCTTAGGCATTTTTGGACTGCCTTTTTTATTTATTTATTTTCCTCATCACTGTTAACTACTCTTCTCTACAGTTACAGCCTTGTTTTGATCTTAGTATTTCTCTGCTCTGTTTTTTACCGTTGTCTCTTTCTGTCCACTGTTAAAATCGGTCTTTTTCTTGTTGAGACTCTAGTAAAAGTCTTGGGTTATGTTTTGCTTTCATTGTGGCGCACACTTCTTTGTTAGTTTCCCTTCTTTTTATTCTCTTTAAATTGCTGTGGTTGTTACATGTCGCCTTCACCAAGCAGGTCTTTGTTTCTTTACCTCATTTAACTTGTACTTGTTTGCAGTAGCCTCCAGCGCTACGCATCTAATTCTGCTTCTGCCATTTTTCTCGCTTCTGCTTTCTCATCCTGCCGCGACCCCTGCTCTTCATGCTGTCTGTCTTTTCATATCTTTTGTCAGGCAGCACACTTTGAGCAATTTGCCATTTTCCATTCACTAAGATTTTCTTTATTCTACTTCACCGGTGTTATCTCTGCTGTCATTCTTCTGTATATTTACTCTCAGTTCTGTGATGTATTTTAGTGCTACATCTTTGCAGTATTAAATACATTTTTGGATTTAATTAATGAATTCTGGTTTTAGAGATTTTATTTATATGTGTATATATATAAAAAAATATATGTAGATACAGATATATTAAAGTATCTGTTACATACAATATAATATATGTGAAGGCGTACATATGTCTATATACATATACATACATATGTACATATGCAGCCATCCAATTATTATTATATCTGTATTTGCATTTTTTGTATATGTAAAAACTATATATATAAAATAATTTGAACTCTGGCCAGTTGTGTGTTGCTACTTGCTTACCATTCTTTTTTTAATCTGGATACATCCCTTGAATTTTCTTTACATTTCCCTGTTTTGTGGCATAAAGATAGAATCCTATAAATAATAGATGAACAACTGAAAACATCTGTCGTGAAGTTAGGCTTTTTTTCAGTTTTACACCTTACCAGATTAAGAAATTAGTGGCAAAAAATATTACTATTTTTATTGCACAGTATTATTATTTACACTTAGGACAGAATTTACGGTTCTTTTGGTCTAAGGTATTTTTCTAATGTACTTTTTCTTTCAGAGCTGTATTTGAAGGTTGTTTCAATGATCACAAATTTAGCCAGTTTTCACCAAAATGTTAAATGTGTCCATATTCTGGCATTAACCCATTTGAGCAAAAATGCAGTGCTGGAAGGGAGAATCAACAGTGACTCCGCTGTTGTGGGTTGGCCCTGGTTCTCAGCCAGGGACCCACACAGCTGCTCGCTCACTGCCCAATGGGACAGGGAGAAACAACAGGGAGGATGAGAGTGAGGGAACTTGTGGGTTGAGGAAATGTAACCAAACAATATTAGTGATATTCCAATAATGTGAGTATGAAATTAAACCAAAACAGCAGCCACATCTTTATTGTTTCTTATGGTGCTTTTCCCATTCCCCTAGTCATCATTTATTGTAACAGCCTTCTTTGCAATTTTGAAGTGAATTCAAATCCATAATAATAATGCAACCTCTTGTTAACACAGATCCTTCCGAGCATTCTCATTCTTTAGATAGAAATCATTTACTGCAACCCACAGGCTCGTTAAAATTAAGAAATCATCACTCAGGTGCTGGGGATTGATTGCTTGTCTGTCCAGAGGATGCTGTTAGTGATGCATTTCCTTGTTTCCTGAAAAATGTCTAGGTGAAATAAAGGATGGGATTCTGAAGATTGGGTCTGTGACGATGCCGATTTATAACTCAACCGAGAAAATGAAAGTGCCTGATGTTTTGTTTTATGAAAATGCACAAGTAAGTATGAATCTCTGGCTTCCAAGGTAGAAAAGGTTTGTTGCATGTGTACTAATGTGCATGCTCATATGTATTAAATAATTTACTAACTAAATTTTAGGGGTATATTTCTGAAGTAGTTTCTTGAGGTTAAAATTCATCTCACAGGATTTGATGCTCGTTTCAGATGTGTCTTCACCATTCCTTTGTGAATAGATTTCAACAATCATGTTGAACATTCATAAAATACGAAGTAATAGCAACTGAAACTGAATTTTATTTAGAATGCTTTGATCACATGCTGAGTGTTTTTTTTTTTTTTTTTTTCTTTTTTATTGCTGCTGGATTGATCCACTCTTAGGGCTGGATTGTCGATTCCATCCTGAGACCCTGTTTTACAGGCTTGTCACATGAAGTTGTACCTGCCTTTTATTAGAGTTAACAGTGCATGTTGGAAAAGCAAGGCAAAGAGTAACTAGTTATTAGTTACTTGCTTATTAATTATTTATTAAAATTAATTTAGCTTATTACTTAGTCATTAATGTTGAATCGTATTAATTAATTCGTAGTAGTGAAGAGTGAGAGTAATTAGTGGACACAAAAAAAGGGAAGGGCTTGGTGACTGTGGTTGTTTTGGGTTTTGTTTCCTCCCACGGTTTTGCAGATGCAGGTGTACTGCTACTTCTTTCTCCATCTAGCCTGGAAGCATCAAAACTGTCAGACAAGGTTATCCTTGGCAAGAGAATTACCCTCTGAGTCGCCTCTAGGATATTTTGCCATTGAAGTGCAGCACTAATAGCGTGATCTTGAGAAATATTTTTCTTTCAGGGACCTGGTGTGGGTTTGCTTGCTTTTCCTTTCTTATTCTTTTTTCCTCTCTCACTTGCAATTTTTCCAGAGAAAGGCTTATGCTACATGGGTATCACCTACTGAAGGTGATGACAGGCTGGGCAATGGGAACAGATGACAGTCTTTGTTTGCCATTTTGTTAAAGTATTTCAGTTGGGTCTGTTGGAAATGAAAGCCTAAGTCTTGCTAGGACTTATATCTGCATTGCTTTTTCCACCTTCTTGCTTATAGCTTCAGAAAACTCTACACAACCTGTGTTCAGATATTATGCATCTTCTTTATTTAGGCAACATCTGTCAAAAATGCTTCAGAGAATTAACTGTTCTGTATCTGTCCCTGGTAGCTGTGCAATCTGAATGCTGAAGGAAACAACCACCAAATACCAATTGGGATAGTTGTTCCCATTTCTAAATGAATTCTACTCTTGTTTTCTGTATTGCTGGTTTGTAGTTTGGTCTTTCAAGTGCTGTAATCATCTTTTAGCAAAACCTGCTGGAGGACACATTTGATTTATGAGTCTAGTGCAATACTTCCTCTCTGCTATCTGAAAACTACAAAAATGAACCAAAACAGAGAAAAAAAAAAATATCCTCAGCTCTTTGCAGTGCTGCACAGTGTAATTAAATACATAGGTTTTGTTTCTGTGTGTTTGGTCTTGAAACATTTTATGTTCCAGTGGAATTTGGTATTGCTGTGGAACATTGCTGTTGGTCTACAAGTGGCACGGAGATGGAAACAGTTTTAGGTGTTATGCCAAATGCCAGCTTTAGGCCAGGCTTTGGGGAACATGGACTGTTAAAGTCGATGCAATATTGATGTGTCTAGATACAAATCCTTTGGTAAATAGTTAATCTAAAATGTCTGCATGCATCTTAATACAGTGCTAATTTAGGTCCTGATGCAAATTAAAAAAAAAAGTATCAATACAGAGTATCTTGTGGGAAAGCTGTTCTGCAGGGAAACTGTAATGTACACATATTTGTGTGATTTAGGATAAAAGAAGTAGTCATCAGAAGGAAGCATTCATACCTTAGCGATAAAATAAAAAAATGTAGTGAGCGTTTGTGGTAAAACTGACTTCCTAGGATTTATGCTGTATCTGGTCAAAGTTATTCTCATCCGTTATAAAGTTCCTTTGTCTATACATGCCAGAAAACACAGTAATTTGCCTTGAAGTTCTCTCCTTAAATTGTATATTGAACATTCAGTAGTCTTTTGACGTGCCTGGTTATGATTTTGTGGTATTAAGCTGTGTTTGCACGAGTTTCTTTCCCCACCCCCAACCTCTGTTCTGGAGAGACCTGAAAACCTAAAACATCTTTCACACAGTTAGAAACTGAGCATTTGTATGCTCAGAAATTACAGGGAAGCTACTGGTTTTTATCTTTTTTTCTCCTTTTTTTTTTTTAAGATCAAGTACTAGAGATGAGATAATAAAGTGAAAAAAAAATATATTTATCTAAACACAAGCATTCATTTGTCTAAGTAGGTTGTCTGACCTACTTACAGATGACCTGTTTTTACCAGATACAGTGGAGAAATATGCATGACTATTGTGGGTAAAGTAGTCTGCATTGCCACGTTATCCCTTAATCCTTTAATCCTTTTAAACAAATTATTTGTGAGGAGCAAGATAAGGTTAAACGATGTACAGCGTGTGTTACTTTTTATGATATTGTATATATGTAAAATACACCTCAAGCACTTTGGCTTCCATGAGGCAGTCTAATTTAGAAGACACGTAATAAACACTTTTAGACTTGAGCTTGAGTTTTCCTAATTTTGTTTTCCTTGAAAAAGAGCTTGATTAGAATAGAAAAATGTATTTGTCATTAAGCTAGACCTGGTGTTTAATAAAATAAATGTGTATAATTTACATATTCATGTCAGCTGCCTTTTATTGCCTGGGTTGGGTTTCTGTAAAGTCCTACCTGCTTCCTCCCAGTACAATTGCTGGAAAATTGTTATACACATATTAATGAAAGTCCTTGCACTCTGGGTGACAAGCATTCAACTAGGCTAAAATGAAATGCATTAGGAGTGACTACAGAGAATTCTGTATATTTAGGGAAATCAGACACCCACAGTCCGTTGCAGCAGAGGAAATACATAAGGAGAGTCAATATTTTTGTTTCATTGTTTTAGTCTCTGGATAGATTGCTTTTGCTGTTATTGGCTGAGAGGCTCATGCTATGAAATTAATAGCTGGAAGCATAAAATTCAAAAAATTTTGGCCCCAAATCCTGAAAGTTCCAGTTGTACTGCTGTTATTAGTGAATGTATAAATTTGAGAGTATAAAAACAGGGGTGAAAATTGTCCTTTTGTTTCTCTAGCACATGATGGTAATGGAAGATATGCTCAAGGACTTTCTGCTGGGAGAACATCTTCTTTTAGTTGGCAATCAGGTGAGTTAAACATCTCTTAAAGTGCTTGGGACAAACTTATTGATTAATAATGAAATTAAATCTCTTTTTTGCTTCATTTAAATTGCATTCATTTGTACTACTGAGCTGTTTGGCCAATTTTTTGATTCTTTATCTAGTAGTTTCCATGGGGTTTATGGGCACATGTGTGAAAAATGTAGATGTCTTAAATGTCTTTTTACAATACTATCAGAGTAAAAAGTCAAAACATTAATAGTTATATGTAACATCATTATGATTAAAATCTTCAGTTAATAGTTTTGGGTATTCTTTGTGGCTATATATCAAACCTTTCCTTTAAAATGGCCAGTGATACATAAGAGGTGTACATATAAGTATTATCTAAATCTTCTGTATTGATAGCAAAATACCAGTTTTGTCTAGAAGAGACAGATTTGCTTTATTCTTTGGTTAATATCTTTGTTGAAGGAGACTTTTATTAGTGAGATCGTTGGGGTTGTTGTGTTCTTTTAGTTGGTCTTTGCTCTTTCATGACTCTGTCTAATAGTTTATAAGCTCCCCAAGATGAGATACGGGCAGATGTTTTCCAACTGGATATGTTTGAAAGTCTTTGTTCTTCAGGACCACCTTAAACTATTACTGGAACTGTTAGGTGACTTGAACAGAATTACACACTTCGCTAGTTAGCTCTGACAAAAAAAGAGAACTTTTATTATTATTTCTGTCGTACTTCCCAAGCTACCAGGTTGGGTTTTCCCTCATAAAGTAAATCTCCCTTTAGCTTGGCTTTCCCTTAGCAAGGATACAATCATTTTCTAGCAGATGTTTCTCCTTATGTTTTGCAATAGCCTTTGGAAAAAGTCGTAACACAAAACGCTAATGGTTTAACCTACGTGACAAGAAATATAAAATGCTAATTGTTATTAATGTGCATATGTTAAAATGACAGTGTACAGTTTTATACAGCCTCATCGATTTAGAGTCCTTGTTAACAGCTTGAATTTATGAAGATCCTGTCCTTGAAACCTTTGTAGACTTTTGCTGGATGATGACAGCTTCTCCCAAAAGGCTTCATCTGTTCATAAATAGAAATTAATCTATTAGAAATTAAATAAGATCTATTTATTCTATTTCATAAATAGTGCTCTCTGTGTCATCTTCTGAGTTCGTATTGCAAATGTTATGTAGTACAGGCTGCCTGCAGGACCTGCTGTCAGGGATCAGCAAGAGTGGGCTGCTCCGCAGGTGAACGGAGGCAGAGACAGTGTCCTTAATGATGAGGTCCACAGTCCTACGGTGTCCAAGGTGGATCTGGGGACAAGAGCCGTGCTCAGCCAAGTGCCCAGTGGCTGCCAGACAGGTCCATGGTGACGACACCGGTCTGAGGTCAAGCTAGGCAGTCAAGTCAGCAGGTCCAAGCTGGGCTCAGCGAGGTGCAGGGCCAGGCACAGCATCGCTGCAGTGGAGGTTGGGAAGGAACCCAGGGAAGAGCCCAAGTGTCAATGCAGCTCCCAAGCCGTGGGGGGCAAAGAGGAGCTCCAGGAGGCAGCTCCACCACCTCAGAGCTGACCTTCAGCACAAGAAAGTAAAAACCAAGGTGGGGATGAAGAGCTTGCAGAGCCCAGTGGTACACTCAAGACCCTGACATGTGCTTCGTATGTTCAACCAATTCGACAAAAAGATGTTGAAGACTATGCGATCACAATTTCTAGGGTGTAAGGTACTTTCCCAGCAGTGGTATAGTCATCTTTACTAATTTAATGTGTGCCACATTTTCTCCAAGCTTATGAAACTCTAATTGGAGACAGTTTTAAAAGATGTAACTGGGTTGAAGTGTTGGAACGTACTGCTTTGATTCTAGACATCAGCTCAGCTGTACCGTTAAGTTGGAAGATCGTTTGATTTGCTGTGATTTGTCTTTGGCAAATCAGTAATGCAGGTTTTGTTTTTTAAGTGCTAACATACTTTCTGAGTGCTTCCAGGTTTATTCTCTACTAATTTGTTCCACTGTTTTTATGTGTGACTAAGGAAAGGCCAACTGGCCTATTCTTTTTTAAATAATATTTTTTTAAGTTTGAGCACTGTGTTTGCCATTCCGCAGTCTTTTAGGACCACACCAATCATCCTTCATTTTTCAGGGATAGTCACTAACCATTTAGAAATTACTTGGCTTATTCCTTAAATACGTGACTGTAAATTACTACAGCATGCGATGAATCCCGTTCCAGTATTTTAAAGCAACTATATTACCTCAATATGCTTTATACCATATATGCCATTGCCTTCCCATTGAAGATATTAGTGTTTAAAGCCTCTTTTTTTTTAAGCAAGTGATTAAAATATAATCTTTCGCTGTTCAGCTACTTTAACAGTCCAGTTTGTAATAAGAAGGTAGAGTTTTATGATTGCTTGATACATGTATCAGTGTATAGCTGTGTTTTGCATTTGGAAGAAATTGATAATGTTTTTGTGTAGACATATGAAGTGCTGTTTTGAGTTCCTTTCTGTTGTACTTGTTGGTGAATGAGTGAATCCTTGAAATTCCATGTAAATAACTGACAATTCAATTACTCTGAACCTGGGTATGTCAAAATGTATGATTAACATCCCTTTTGATGCCAGTGTCATTTCCTAGATATATGAATGAGTTGGCATATACCTTAGAATATAATGTGGTGCATCAAAACAGTGACTGTGTTAGTGACACTAAGTTAGTGTCTCTTTTATCTTTTGCTTGAATGTGCAAGGCTTGAATGTAGTCTTTCTTTTAGAGGCTGGATTTGGTTTTGCTGGGTTGACTGGATTCGGTTTTCCTCTTTTCCATCTTTGGTTTTCATAACATATGTATGCACACAGATTTTCTATTAGCTTAAGTCCGTTCTCATTATTTCAAAGTCTGCAAATTTCGTCTATCCTGTGTATTCTTTTTAATTAGAGCTGTCTGGGGAGCGTCATTTTACCAAGACTCATTTCAACATTTGAACTTTGACGATCAGTATTTGAAATTCAGTAAATCGAAATTAAAAGATCTTGGTGGATGTTAGGGACTGGCTTTCTTAATGAAACCAAGGAGATGTTGAAGACAACTGTTAGATACCAACACATATTTTAGGAGTGTTCAGCTTCTGAACCAAACTACTTTATAGCCCACTTAATTCATGTGTGTTCCCTGATTATAAGGCTTATAAGGCCCAGGATTTCACAGCATAATTGTATTACGTGAAATATGGCTTCATCTAATTATTTGCTTACATTGGTTGTTGATTTATTTTGGATGCTAACTGGAATGTGCTTCCATTTCATATGTAAGCAAACAAGTTTCTTCAGGTCCTTGAGAAAGGCAGTGGATAGATATGAATTTTCAGCTACGAAATAGCTTCTAATTAAAGGAAGTGCTGGTATTTTAAAGGTGGCTTCTGGTATCACTTCATAGATGAACCTGTAGTCTGAGTGTGAATGAGACCATCCATATTTTCTCGAAGCAGCTCTAAAGCAGCTCCTTCCTTGGCTGAGCATGAGCAGCTGTTTATGACTCGCAAAGCAACAGGCAAACATCACCAAGAGTCCTGGTTAGTAAAGGTTACTTATTCTGAACTTTGCAGTGACCGTTTACTTAGTCATTACATATAGCTCTTACAGCTGCTCCTGAGTTTCATGAGGCAGACTGAAGTATTTATTCTTACTACCAAGGAAAATTTTTAGACTGTGTTTTTGTGAGAATTTTCCTGATGGACGTTGTGCGGGTTCTGGATTGGCCACTACTTGTTATCTTTTACTGTTTCCGTGAATTCCTGTCTTTGGTAAATAGGAGAGAAACTATGCTAATAAACAGAATTTATTTATGTGGAAAAGCGTGAAAAATAGCCGTGGCTAAAACACCTTTATTTTTTCTCACAATTTTAGTTTTTACATAAAACATTTCCCAAATTGTTGCATTTGGAAGTTGTGTAAAGAGAGCTGTTGGATGTTTACACCTCTATTGGTCATAGGTGAAGTCTTGGCAAACATCAGCTGGCTCTGAAGATACCAAACAAAATATTCATAGGTATAAGGGATTTGTGGATTTCTGCAGAGATGAAGGGCTTTTGAAATCACTATTGAATATATTTGAATATATTATTGAATTATTTTATAACCCTGAAGTTCTAAAAAACCTAACCACATGTTAAACAAAGTTTGTGTATTTTATTTGGCATTATTCTGTTCCCATAATTTGTAGTATGAGCTGTTCAGATAGCTGATGTCGTAAATTTAAGAGGTTCTGTCTTAGCAATGAATCCTGAACGTTTCTGGTTTTAGGACAGAGTTGGCATACAGGAAGTGTTTAATAACAAGTAGTGTTCATTTGGGGTTTTGAAGTTACTCTATCTTCATCCACTGTTCAAGCATGGCATAACTATAAATATAAATATTTTAAATATTGATATAGCATGTATATAGCTTTAAAAGACACTTCTACCATGATCTATCATGAGTTACCTAAACAGCACAGTTGCGATTCTGTTTATAATAGCAGGACACACGCAGCTTGTACCAGGTCCAGGAGTTGTGTGATGCCTTGAGAACGGTATGTGATCTCTGGCCACGTCTTCATTAATGCTTCACTAGCCCTTATCCATTCCATATGTGTCTTTTGAAATAATACATATATTTCACTTTCAAGTTTCAATATGTGCAGCCAATATTCTTAGGTGCATTTTGGTCAGTGTGTGCCTCTCTGCTTGACTGTACCCTGTCAGCTTTGGCACACAGTGCTTGGCTTCTACACGTAGATCATCTTTTACAGGGTTTATACCGTTTCCAAAGTGTAGAACACAGCAATGAAAAGTGGCTGAGTGGACATTAACAGCCCATATAGTATAAACGTTACCAAAATTATGAAGAACATTCTCTTTGTTAATCTTCGTGCAGAGTGGACAGAGGGAATGCAACACACGTTGGGACACTTCATGCTCATCAGGACCATTCCGTATTTGTCATCTTTTGCTTGTTCTTATATTTCCAGAATTCTCAGTTTCTCTTTTGCATTGTAGTTTGTCCTGGCTTGACTGAAAATGAGCTAATTTTCTTCATTAAGTTAGAAACCTCTCTTTTTCATAGCTAGCATGGTCATTATTTGGACTTAGTTTGAGAACAAGAGATAGCACCCCGGGACAGAGTTGATGTTATTAATTGCCCTGGTCTGAGAGCCAAGGATGTTCTGAGCACTCTGCCCACAGGTGTGAGGCATCAAGGAAGGGGGGCATGGATGGGGCAGAGCTTGACTGACATCCAGACTGATCAATAAGNATTGAGTATCTTTTATTTTATATTCTATTTCTATTTTTTATATATATATATATATACTAATAGTGTATTAGTATTGTGTTATTTTGTTAAACTGTGTTTATCTCAGTCCAAGTTTCTCCCTTCCCTTTCAATTCTCTCCCCTACTTGGAGGGTGAGGAGGGGGGTGGGTGAGCAGCTATCGTGGTTGTATTGCTAGCTGGGGTTAAATCACGACATAGTTATCTTAATTGGTAACCCTTATGGTTATTTCTAAGTATTTGGTACTGGCTGATCTACGCAGTAAAACATCTGTGTTACCAGTATCCCTCCTGCTTTTATGGTAGATTACTTAATAAGGAAGAACTATTGGGGAAAAAAACAAACAAACAAAAAACCCAGACCTCAAATAATATATTTCTTCTATTCAACAATTATTGTTAAGGCTTAATGGATGCTGGAGTTAGAAATTTTTTCTGGCTTTCCTATTGCTTATCTTCTCTTTTTAACAAGAAAGACAAAGTTGTTAATCAATAAGAACAATCAGAAATGCCGTTCAATTACTGATTAAATTGCTGCTGAGTACAGAAAGCATGTAAATTTTGTCTTTCATTTGATGGTGTGGAATTTCAGACTGTAAAAATTGCTCCCCCTCTACTTCCCCATGCACAAGCAAAGTACTTTGCGAGGTAAAAAAAGCACGCCTGTTCCCGAATAGCTTGCAATCTAATTAGACGATATACAGATAAGGGAAAATCAGAAAGAAATGTAAAGTAGAATAAGAATGACGAATTCTATGAAGGTGCTAAATATTGTGGTAAATAATCTGAAAGAAGATGACAAAATCTCTGGCAGCACTTAGTAAAAATGTTGATGTGAGCCCACAGTGAGTAGACTATCACAAATACATTGATGTAGTGGCCTTTTGGCACACTTGGTAATTTATTTCTTGATAGAAAAATGTAATTTCATCCTTTCTGCTGCCTTTCCTTAATTGAGAGAACTACTTAAATGAACTTTTGGGCTCCCATTAGGAATTTATTTTATTCTTAAATAATTTAGTAGGACAAATGATTGAATATTTCTTAAAGGTATTTAGAGGGACATGCTTGAATAGATTTATCCTTCTAAAGTAATACTATTCTTCTTATCTCACTGTGAAATTGAATTAAGTAGATACTGAGAGTGTAATAATATCAGTCACCAGAAAACTTGAAATAATAAGTGCTTGGCATTTTAACTTTTTTAGTATTAAAGGGCTTTGTTTTCCTTCTTCAACTGGTGTTAAAATGGACAGCTTCCTCTGCAAGGCAAGAAGGTACTATCCTAAACCAAATATTTATTCTTATTATGAGCATGAAGAAACTGAGTTTCAAATGAGCTAAATTGGGCTAAGTACTGTGATTTTTTTGTTTTGTTTTGTTTTTTGTTTTGTTTTACCCTAAGAATTTCTGTGTGACAGTTGTGGAAGACTTGGAAAATATTTCTCTTTTACTTGCTATGGTCCTAACGGTGTGTGCACATATGAGAACAAGTGTGGTCTTTAAATGTGTCTCTGCTTACATTGTTGCTTTCTGCCTTTACAAGTTATACTGAAGACTCAGAATAAAAAAAAGAAGAATCAATGAATTGATTTGTCTTTTGGATGTTCCTTCCCACAGGTTCCTTCTATTGTAAAGTTTTCATATGCTCCTCTCCATTGAACCACAATTGTCTTACCTCGCTGGAAATGTCAGGATTGTGTTTAGCCTGACAGGGCTCTGGGTTGAAGGTTGTACTTAAATTCAGAAAAAGGCATTAACTCTATAAGCTTTTCTAGACCCGTAGGCAGAGATGTATCCAAAGCATTTGATTCATTACTTCTATCAGGGAATCAGTCTATTTGTTATTATGGTTAAATGTTATTATTTTACCACACCATAACTTTTGCATGCCCCAGGTGATAAACTCCGAATAAAATAATGAGATCCTAAACCACAGGGCATTCACTGTTGTGACCGATAAATGCATGGATTGCAGCTGGGGCAAGCCTTAAATCACTGCTTTGTGCCACTATTTTCCCTCGTTGCTGACATCCAGGTGAGGCAGCAACAACAGGGGCTATTGCAGGGATGCTCTGGTAGCAACGTGTGGTGTCTGCCAGTGACTCCTCCTGCAGTTACCACTCTGCGTTATTCACATTCATTCCAGGCAGGGACCGATGAGCTTAATAACGCCTGGAGTGTTTGAGAGAGTTCTGGCTAGGTGCTGCTTGTTGCTCTGGTGATGACAGTACATTTTTTTCTAAAAATCAGAAATATGTCCTCTGGGGTAAAGATAGCAACCTCAGCCACAATGTGTGTAGTCACAGGAATGTGTCCAGGTGGGTTTTGAATGTCTCCAGAGAAGGAGACTCCACAGCCTCTCTGGGCAGCCTGTTCCAGTGCTCTGGCACCCTCAGAGTAAAGAAGTTTCTTCTCATATTCAGATGGAACCTCCCATGCTTCAGTCTGTGCCCGTTGCCCCTCATCCTGTCATTGGGCACCACTGAAAGGAGTCTGGTCCCATCCTCTTGACACCCACCCTTGAGATATTTATAAGCATATGCTAAAATTTAATGAAAAGTCAAGATTGTCTTTTATTCCCTAGTAGTACAATTTTTAAATTAATTATAAAATAAAATTTCCTAGGGTGAAAAAGTGATAAACTGCCTTTTTTCACCAGTTTCAGAATTTGTTTCATTCTTTTGTAATGACACAGGTGCTCTGCTATGCGGACGGCTGGATGCTGAAATGGAAAAGGGGTGATTGCAGTGGCTCAGCTGAAGAGCACAACATGGCAACTTCTTTAACTGCTTCAGTATGACCTGCAAATCATTTAATAGAAAATAAAAGTGAAGCAACATGGCTTAGACTTTTTTTTTTCCCCCAATAGTGTTTTTTTTTTAATAAGAGGCAAACTCAAGTTCAAAATTTGGGTCCAGTTCTTTTAGACTATAACTTTACTGGCTTTAGCTGGGCTGTGCAGGGGAGAAATCTGTCTACTACTGTAATAGCTGCATCCTGACTTGCAAAACGCCTCCTGGGACCTACGGTAACCTTGTTTGTATTTGAAACTGCAGTTACTGCTAGAAGATTAAGTCATTTTATCCTTGGTAACAAGTGTTTACAATGTCAGTTAGGAGAATTTTTAACTAAGGGATTATTTTGCTTTCTAATTGCATAATTTCCTTTTTGGTATTCATTAGTGCAGATATTTACTTCCCATTTTTCTATTTCAGTTGTCCCATGTGTCTGATGAGATAAAAATTGTCTAATGCTTGCTGTCTGAAATATTTTTGTTCAGTTCAGCTGAAACACCAACACAGATGTTCTTTTCTCTCTAATTAGCGTATGTTTATATTTCTGTTAAATTAAGTAACTGCAATAGTGCGTGTATAAATAACATACAGCAAGTGTTAATGGCGAACTGGTTTGTCCTCTGAATGATACCTTAGGCTGCAATAATTGCAAATTACATGAGCTTACGTTCTGAGTCCAGTTCAAGTTCAACTCAAGTCTTTTAGTATGTACATGTGAAAGGTAGTGCTGGTTCTTTCTGGCTCAGTAGCTGACTGCTGGCTCTGTGGGTGTCAGAAGGTCCAGCTTGATCCTTGGCATTTGGTATAGACTCAGGGGAAAGGAGGGTGACTTTGTTGCCATTTTTGTCATTTCTTGGTTTTTAGATGCCAGTAAGTCATTTCAGCTTTTTTTGACATTTCTTGTCAATCTGCAGATAACTAGCAGGCGTATTCTTTATCCCATGAAGGTCGAGTGAATTTGGGATAAACCTACTTTTTTTGGCCTTACATGAATGAATAGTACTTAAGGAATGAACTCATTCCAGCTCCTTTTTTTTGCAGTTTTTTAATGATGCTAAAGAGCCTTCTGAATAGCTTTGGTTTCTTCCTTCCTTTCTATTATATCGTTCCTTCTCAGTGGAGTAACTGGGACAAAGAGAAGTGGTAACTTGTCATGAAGGAGGAATGCGAAGGGATGGAATAAAAAAGCTTTGACTTGAACTTTGCTTCGGCTACTGCTGCCAGCCAAGGATTTTATGTGGTACACCACAGCCTCTCTGAAGGCACATAATGTACTCTCTGAAGCAGTTCAGTCTAGAAGTTGGGCAATGTTCACGTGTTTATAATAGCTAAAACCTGGTGGGAATGCCTTTTGGCTTTTAAATGCTGCGTGCACCTTTTAAAAAATGTGTCACGTTCTGAAATTGAGGTATACTTAAAATGAAATAAAAAGAGATAGGTGGAGAGCCTGGAGAGATGCACAAATACGAATGAAGGGAGAGAGGTGGCCGTGGCACGGCTCCCAGTGCCTTCAGTGTGAGACTTTGGTACCTGTGCTGTCTCCCTTCCTCCATGGTGGTTCCCCTCCATGCTTGTGTCCTCTGAACGTTCTCTCAAAAGTGAGGTGCGCTCCTCTTGGTACCCTTGGTGATAACAACATGGATAGAAATATGCAAAACCAGCAGTTTGGTCGTATTTCTGTTGGAATGGGAGAGGGCAAAAGACATCTAGCACTGTTACTTTGTAGTTGGTAAAATATTCTTTTCAGGCATAATTTTAAGCATCTATCATAAACGTAAAACCCACACGGGCTTTCCGTTAATACACATGAAAGCCTTTTTTTAAAAAAAAATTACAGTGACCGTTGTGTTTGATGTTAAGTATGTCTTACATTGATTCAGTGTGTTGATCTGTTTCTTCATCTTTGTACTTGCCACAGCTGGCTGG
The DNA here is from genome assembly GCA_013399365.1 of Pampusana beccarii. NCBI lineage: Eukaryota > Metazoa > Chordata > Aves > Columbiformes > Columbidae > Pampusana > Pampusana beccarii. The sequence goes on along the minus strand of VWYH01011069.1, from coordinate 1,135,797 downwards.
AGTCCCACTCCGCAGACAAAGGGCTCTGCAGCCCCCTCGGGATTGGCACAGAAAACTGCGTGCTGACATCGGCCCCGTCGTCTTTAGCTCTCTTAGGAAAAGTAAAGGAAGCTGCTTTCAGCATGAGTGGTTTGTGCTTGACTTCAGGACTATTCCTGTTTATTTACCCGTTTATGACTTCAAGTATCTGACTGCAAGGGTTAGGAAATATATGGGAGTAAAACTGTGTGTGTGCCCTACTAGAGGATTCTTATCCTGTTTCTGGTTACCTTCGATGTTTCTGATGCAATTCCTGCAATTGCGTATTTCCTCCCAAATGGGTATGTTCTCTGAGAAGAATCTGTTAGCACAATTCATCTCCTGTTTCAAAGCCATGGAGAACTGTGTTTCCAGTGACAGTTTTCAGAAATGGCTGGTGATAGATATTAAGAGTGTTGCAGCTTCTTACTACATCTATGTGTAAAGCTGTAGATTCTTTTGAAGAAGCAGATGGAAGAGGGTTCGTGAGGAGGCACGTGGCTGAGCACTAACTTGAGTTGGCTTTCCTATGTTGGAGTCAAGTCTGCAGTAGAATCTAGGTAGTTCTATTTTTGCCAGCTCTGTGGTATTTTTTCCTCTGCTCTCGTGGTGAGAACTCTCCTTCCATGATTTCAACTGCTACCCATATGCGTACGATTCTCCATTCTCATAAATGTAGTCAGACGAGAGCATGTGGTTCCATTTTGAGAAGCTTAAACAGTTTGCAGTTCTGCAGCTGGCAGTTCCCATCTTTCAGCTACGACTTCCAGTCGTAAATGTCGCAACTTGCAGCTCTCAGTGCTCCTATTCTGTTTCAACACCAAGTGAAAGAGACGAGCGAGTCTCAAGTTGGTTTAATCTAATCTCTTTAATCTTCCTGTGGTTATATTTACCTGCTTTACTTTACATTGATGTGGACTACTAGATGTGCTGTTGCAGTCAGAGCGAGAATCTCAGCAGAGGGACGGTGTCATATCGAACAGCTTTTGGCTGGGTTACGATTAACTTTTCTTTCTACTAATTCTTTTTCCTCTGCAACCATTGGCAAACTTGCTGTCATTTTGAGTTCCCAAGCCTGCAGCTTTGTCCTTGCAGGAGGGATATGAATTTCTGCATCTGAACTCTTACCTTGATCTGCATCTATGTTAGCATTTTAGACCTGACCAGGAACACACTTTTGGAGGGTATCTCCTTACTGCAGTTTCATACATGTCAGGGGACGCATGTACTGGATTCTCTTAGGATGAGACTAAAGTGGAGGGTGTTCTCCAGCAGCACAGCTAATTCATGCCCTCTGCTAATTCCTTTCGTTGAACCAGTCTAGGCCTGGGCCGAGGTACCAACTCCTGTACCGCTTGGACAGGACCACCTGGGGCATTAACAACACCCGATTCACTCCATAAATGCACTGTTATTGTTCTGCACAGCTCACTCATTAATGCAGACATCCTGCCATAGGAGAGTGATAGGTCACTTTGATCTCCAACCCAATTCTGAATCCATCTGGGCCTTTTTTGGTAACTCCAGTGGAATGGGATTAGCACATATTACCAAGACAGTGCTCCAATTCCACGTAACAGTTACAGGATGTTTCCTATGACCACCAAGAATTATCTTTTCCGATTAAGTGCAAGCCAACCTCCTAACATGCACAGCCTCACAATATCTTTGTGAAATAAAAGGGCTGAAAAAAAATTGTGTTGGTTAAAAGTATATATTGGCATGTGTGATGTAACTGTAGGGCTGCAATCCTATTTCTGTTTATTCCTAGTAAGACAGATAAGTATTTTGTAAATTTATATATATATGTATGTGTACAGTGAAATATATAACATGAAATTGTATTCAGAATTCCTTGAATGTGGATTGAAATTGTATTTGCCTATAAAGGAGTATTTTAACAATATTGGAAAGTTGTCATTTCTTTGTTTGTAACTATTAAATATGTACATCTTTATTATGTCTTAATATTATGTTTATTTACTGCAGGGTGTTGGGAAAAACAAGATTGTTGACAGATTCCTTCACCTTTTAAACAGGCCCAGAGAGTATTTACAGCTGCATAGGTAAGAATGTGCGACATTTCCATGTTTTGTGTTTATAATCTGATTTCCCATGTTTTAAAACTCATGTTTCTGAAGTTTAATTTGTACTTATTGTTTGAACGAATACCCTATTATTGTAGGTGGCACACAGACCACAGGGATGTATCCGTTTTATAGGCAGAGGCAATAAGCTGACAGGTTGAGGAGGTAGCTCAAGAGTCTAATGCAATCACATTGCTTAACATGAGAGGAAGTAGAAGTCAAACCATACTGATGTTAAACCATGCTCAAGAAGAGACTTATGTTTTGGTGTAATTTCTGGAGAGATTTCCCTAAGCGTGAGGTACCGTGTGAGGGAAAAAGTTCAAAGGTACTTGTTTAAATATATCACTCATTAGAAAAGAAACAATTTACATAGTAAAGGCTCTTGGGTTTTGTTTGTTTGTTTTGATTTTTGTGTTTTGTTAGTGTTGTTTTGGGGGTTTTTTGGCTTTTTGTTTGTTTGGTTTTTGGTTTTGTTTTTTCTTTGGCACTTCTGCCAAGCACATGTATTTCTTCCCCATAAACATATTTGCATTAGAAATGAGAATCTTTTTCATGTGCAAGCTAAAAAATGGACTTCAAGACAACATACCAGTTGAAAACAGTTCAAAAGCTGAACTAACATAGAATTATCTGCCTGGTTCTTTATGACATGAACTTTAAATCTGTAAATTGAAATAAAGACTGGAAATGTCTAGAAACATCAGTTTCAATTAAACCTGATCCTTTTTCAGCTTCATTCCTAATCATATACTCTCTGCCTTCAGCTTCCTAGCTTCATCATCCTATCTCTTCCCATGATCACTTTTTAAAATAGTGCTAGTAAAAATGTACACTTTGACATTTTTCCCTTTAACAGCACAGTCTCTGTAATACTTTCCCATCTTTTTGTTTTCAAATGTCTTGTCCTTTTATTCCTGATACTTGGATAGCTCTAGCTTATCAATTTTCTATTGCTGTTTTCTTTTGTACTTTTCCTCCCCTTGACTTCCATCACATCTTCCCTAAATAATGCTTTTGTGACCTGCTCTTTTTAGCTTTGTGTTAATTTTCCTGCCATCTTCTCTGCTTGGAGCAGCCACCCTCTCCTTCTGGGTAACACATACTATCGTTTTTGCAAATCCCAGTTATTTCACGAAATACTACAGTGTTTCTGTCATTCGGAGTGTGTGTTTTATTGAAAAATGGTTTTTTAATGAGATGTGGTCAGACAACAGTACTTTAACATAAATTCAAATAGCTCAGGAGAACATTGCGTATGCAAGATATTTGGGTTGATGATCAATATGTAGAATGTACATGCTAGTTGTTGCATCTCTAAGAAAAAAAATGTGCTTTTTTCCTAGTCAGAAACTTCTATAGGCTCTGTAAAGTACTGTTCATAGGTACATGCTTCTAGAGAGAGATTTGACTGGAAAATGCTGAGTAGTCCTATGAAGTTCTACAAAAATAATTCTTGAGTATAGAAAATGAAGAAATATCTAAATCCTGGATGGCATTTTGAAATGAGTTGTGAAGAGCCCAGTCTATATAATATGTTGATAAAGTTTATAGGGTGTTTTAAACAAGGATTACAATGTTGTTAGTGCACACTTTTGGATTGCAAAACAAAATAAGAGTAAGTTTACAAGAAACCAGTTCACTACTAAGCTTTATATATTTTGTGGGGGGAAATGCAGTCAGTAGCTTATGGTGTAAAAGTATTTTATTGGAAAATATGCTAGAATGTGCACTTTATCCTCAATAGCCCTGGGTATTTCTGCAGATTTTGGAGCTAGCTACTGTCAATAGCGTTAACCATGCTCCCAGGAAAGTATTCTAGATATCATACTTTTAATGGTGCTTATAGACCTGGATTATGAATCTAGAGCATTGAATATTCAAAGCATGCATTTTAGTTGACTACTTTGTGAGGGAAAGAAATAATTTTACCGCTTTCCTCATGGAAGATGTGGAGGCAATTCAGTGTCAGATGAAGGTGGACGTTCTCTGCCCGTTCAGAAATGTGTCTGACAGATGGTACCTCATTAGTCCTTGGAATTCAGGTTGCAGACACTGTAGTTCCGCTTCAACTAGTCTCTCTGAAATGAGTGTGCGCTTGTCAGCTGCGTGCCCTGAGGCGCTGAGTTTCTAGTGAGGTGGTCAATCTGTAGGAAGATGTTTTGGGGACAGACTTTTTAACAGGCCCTGCTAAAACAGGACACTAAAGGAGGGGAGACTCAGGTTAGACACGAGGAAGAAACTTTTTACAATGAGGGTGGTGAAACACTGGCCCAGGTTGCCCAGAGAGGTGGTAGATGCCCCATCCCTGGAGACATTCCAGGCCAGGCTGGATGGGACTCTGAGCAACCTGATCTAGTTGCAGATGTCCCTGCTCATTGCAGGGGTTTGGACCAGATGACCTTTGAAGGTCCCTTCCAATACAAACTCTTCTATGATTCTGTCGAGTTCTTGAATTTGCCCATATTGACTGTTACTTCGTATAAGTAGCTATAAAACAGGTAATATGTATGTATATATAATAATGCCAATACCGAATGGGTGTTGCAACTGAATAGTATCTCTTCTGGAGTAGAGAGATATATCCTTAGCTATAAAGTGTCCTTATTGGTGGCTATAATCAAGATGTAGCCAGAGGAGAAACTGCTGGAATGGAGAAAACTGTAAAGCTTTAAAATTATAAAGCTATAGAGCTTTAAAATTAATATAAGGAAGATCTTTATTAAAATGTAGTGTTGTGTAATAAATAAAAGTAGTGAATAAGTAATAGGCAAAAATAATTAGACTGAATTTATAAAGTATTCTGATTTGTGAATCTAATTGCCATTTTTCAAAATTTTTTTAAATGATATTAAAGTGCCAAAATTATGAAGATATTCCAGAAATGTTTACTTTCAACAGCTTGGGAGGAAAATGAGAGGGAAATACACCACGATGTAGTGTAGTACATTTTGTTATGCAATGTAGTTGATGTAGGCGTCTTTTATAGAAGAATATCTGACCCCACTCTAGTGGCCACTGAAGCCATAAGTAAAACTAGTCAAGCTCAACTCTGACATCTTCATTATGTAGATCTGTGATTATTTAGTTGTGTAAGAACATCATCATCGCTTATAGAAATAGAAGCTTTTGATGAGCAGGCTGCAGTGTAAGCTATATCAATAATTTATTGGTGGCTTATGAATGGATTTTCTGCTGCTCAGAGCTTCAGTGAATCTGCAGAAGACATGAAACAATTAGTTCTGTTCAAGTGTTCTCTTTCTGTGTATCAAGAAAACATTCTTCTGGGAAATGAGAGAGTTTATTGTCCAAAAAGAGAATACAAGTGTTCATAAAGTCACATGCCAAACAAGAGGGCCTGTTTTTGTGGTATGTAAGTAGTGGTCTCTGTAATGCCTAAAAAGTTGAAGCTGTTTATAGGTGTGGTTTGATGCCTTTTCATAAAGATACAGAATGTAGGAAGTTTACTTTTTCTTTTGCTTTAAAATTAATCTGTTAGAAAATGTAGTTCTTACCTGAGGGTTTGTGACTTTAAATTAGCCATATTAAATCTCAGTTCTCTTTGTGATATCTTTTCTTACAAGTTGATGACTTTTTTCTGCTTTTCTGGGTGTTAACATATATGCTAAAGCAATTTGGCTTTGTTGTACATTTGATGTTTTCCCCACTGTCAGCAAAATATTAACTGCTATAGAAAATATTTTTGTTATCTGATAATCTTACTATCATTTTAGAAGATATTACGCTACTTTATTCTGGTTTTCGTAATGTTACATTTCCTTACAAAGAATTTACTTATGATATTGCATCTTCCTGTTGAAGTTACTGTATTTATTTTAGTGACTGATGATTGAAAAGTGTGATACAGGGTTCATTTTCAAAATCTACTACATTTCGTGGTGTGCCTTTTCTAGTTCCCTAATAAGTTACAGTAATCTGATGGTCTTTTCTTCCAGAAATTACCTGAGTTTACATAGGTTATCCTTTTCAAAATAAATGTAATTTTGCTGCGATCTTTAACAATCAAATTAATGGAGAGGGTTGGGGTAGGAAAATGAGCTTATGGTGTCCCTACGAGCAATACCTACTACAAACGGTCCATTAATCTTTAGATGTTAATTTTCTTTCCCTCTTTTAGCACACGTAATCACTATATAATCTAATTACCTGTTTCACCTATTGAGATCATTTAAAACTAACCTTTCCGCTTCATTGACTTCCAATTCTTTTTAAACTCCAATTAAAAAACTTGTTTCAGAAGGAATAACTTCCTTTGCCCAAGACACAGATGAACACCCGATACTGTAGAATTATAGTGTCCTTGTTCTCAGAATTGCTTTTGGTTATCTTCTCTTGAAAGAAGATAGGACTACGTAAAGCAATTTAAATGCTGATACAGCTCTGCAGATCTGTTTTTAAAAATTAACAACCCAGAAAAGCTGTGTCTGTCGCAGATGGGTTTTGAAGCCAGTGCTATTCAGCTGCACCAGTTTATTAGAGAAATCCTTTGACCACAGTGAAGACGTCTGTGTGTATTTGTATGTCAGCAGCCCCCAAAAAAGGCTAGATAATTTTTCCTTATGATTTTTGAGTCATGAATGTTTAAATCTGGAGTATTTTCTCTTAATGTTGTAAACCGTAACCTTATAGTGTGGGCTTTGTTCTTTCTGCAGCTCAGGTTTGGGAATAAATAATAAGACGACACCTTTTTGTTATGAAGATTTATGTTGTGAAGCACTGAATGTATTTGCTAGCGTACAATAGGTATCTTTTTGGTTTTTAACTCTCACTGTTGTGTTTTTCCGCTTTTCTTGAATACATTTTCAGTCAATACAGACCTGCCCTGCAAAGCTTCTGAGAGTTCACGCAAGCTGATGGTCTCTGTTTCCAATGCTGGCTTATCATAAGCTAGCTGGCTGGCTCTGCTGTTGTCAGGTTCCAGCTGTTAGAGGCCTATTTCAGTTGTCCTTTTGTAGGAAGTGAATTCAGCTCGAATGTCCTCCTGTCCAGCTGTTATGGAAAAATAGCTTAGGTTGGAAGACCCTCGTGTTTCATTTTCCTCTAAGGCTGAAGTAACAGCTTCTCGCTGTTTACTCAGTGAAATGTATTATTATACACAATAAGGGGAGCCGGGGAGGTGTCGTGTTTCTTCATTTATGGATTTTTCATGAAAGATGGATCACGTATAAGTAATTCTGTAACTTGATTTAAGCATATAACCATAATCAAACGTAATTCCCTTTGGCCTTTGTTCTGCAACCTGCAGCTGTACTGAGTAATGAATACCTTTATACTCCAAATAATTTCTTGGATTTTAAACAAATATATGTCCTGCTGAGTAGCTATAATGGCCTAGCTGAAAAAAAAAGGGAATTTAATGGTCAGTGCATACAGATAAATCAAAAAGGCTTTACAGTGTCATTTTAACAGAGAAATGAGACAGCTGGTTGGCTTTTCGGATATTTCAGAATTTCCTAAACATAGCGGTCAGCTCATGCAGTACGATGGCTGTATAGTAGGTTGGCTAAAGAAATTCATTTGTAAATGTCAAAGTCACACAGATTCTTTCCTTGTGTTAAGATGGCCTGCTCTTCATCAGGATAATCCATGAGGGGATTAGCTAGACAATTAACAGTTTCAGATGGCCCTAGGCCTGATTATTTTTCAAATGCTCTTAAAATTAGGTCACAGCAGATGGGTATTTCATGTCTGATTGAAATGTAATTGACAAGATATATGTATCTATATACATAGGTGTTTAGATAGATATCTCACAGAAATGAAGAACAACTATTAGAGCGTATATGCTGTGTGTGGTTTATCTTTTCAAGTACCATAAAGTTCCATTTGGAGAATATGAGGAAAGCCAACCATAAATCTTGTTTCTCTAAGCTCGTTACCGTGAGTACCAACCCTTAAAATGCGAGGTTACGGTCCATAGATACTCTCTCACGCTTTCAGCCTCAGTGTAAGTGCATACAAAAGCCAGGACAATGTTCTTTAGCGCTTGTCAAGCTGGAGTAATTCCAGTGAATATGGATGTTTGTAATGTTAACTGAGGTCCTGACACCGTGTCCTGTGTTTCAACAAAAGCTCTCCTGAGGACTCAAGCCTTGAAGTACAGCAGTGGAATACCTTTTCCTTTTCTTAAGCCAGATGGCAACGAGTATATTATAAAGTGAATCGAATTCTGTTTTGCTGTTTACATTTCAATGTTCTGGGGAGGAAAGTTTCAAAACATACAAGGAATATTTGCTGATGTGTCGTGTAGACGGCATTAACATTTGTAATGCAGACTTTCATACATTGATTTCATTTCTCTAAAAAAGCATCTTTCAGCCAGATAGTCCTCCAGGTGAACTAACACAAATTTCAGGAGAAGAGGAGCATCGTTCTCCTTTCTTCCTTAATTTTTCCTCCTGGCGAGTTTCAGCCTCTGTGTCTCAACATGGGATAACCCAGAGTGCTTGGAGAGTTACTTTCTTTCCATCTTTGTCTCCCATCTGCCCTGTTTCAAAGTCTCTCAATAGAGGTATTCAGCTCTTCCAAACAACTCCAAATTTTCATTTGAAAAGAGCCTGGGAGAAAGTTTCTGTCTCCAATTAATGGAATAAGAGATGCTGAACTCATTGAATTTGTACAGAGGAGAATCCTACTCTGAACAGTAAAAGAGCTATTGGATACGTTCCTTCTCCTTTCTTTTTGAAGTAATTTTTAAAATTGAGTTATTTAATAGAATTCGGATAAATCTTGAAAATTGGCAGAGGCAGAGTGGCCTGAACAGCCTCTGTGGTTGATGGAAATTTCTCCTGCCGCATCTGATGGTTCTTCCCTGGAAAGAAGGCATTAGTATCAAAGAAACAGTAACTGTCACCAGCTTGTATGTTCAAGTAAGTCTTTAGACCTCAGAAAATGCTGCCTTTAGGGTAAATAATGCACCAGTAGCAAAAAATAAATAAAAGGCAGTGATGTGAGCTAATAAACAAAAAACGTCGAAGTGATTCTCAGGAGTCCTGCTATGAATTGAGTGGTACTGTCAGAAGAGTTGCTGAGTTTCAGTAGCAGATATTTTTTTTTTTTTTTTAATAGAGAGCTTGTGAGGACAGCTTGCTCGATTAAAAATAAAAATGCGTTCTTGGGAAAGATATTAGCGAGCTTTTCATATTTTTCTTTTACAATCAGGAGAAGATGAATCAGTTCAGTTGAGTAGGATGACAGTATGTCAGACAGTTTTTCTCACCTGCTTCTACATTCCCACGGTCTTGCTTCTTTATGTCAGGACTGTTTTCCTCTTGGGTGCCAAATGTAATGAAATTAGGAGGTTTTGATATTCATGTCTTTGTTAGAGCCTAGTTAATATTAAGATGCTAATATTAATAAGTGAACGTGAATTACAATTTTTAGTTCCTTTCCTGTGGGAGTGAAATTCTACAGTCTAATGTTTTGAGTGCCAGACATATTTTACACTTAGGAAAATCTGCATACCGTATTGTTCAGAAATATTCCGGACTTAGCGTATTTTTATTATACTCATGTTAGGTTTCTGAAGAACAGAAATTAATGACATGTAATTGCATAGCTTATGATTCTGAAAGGAAAATAACATTTATCTTTACTAACCCTGGCAAAATCATTCTTATGTACATGGCTGAATGTAATAGCCTGAGCAAGTACAGGAGTTTTGCATTCACTTACATTATCAAGCCAATGGAATTAATATTTGACTGTATATTTAGCTTCTATAATACACTGCAAATCCCCTGAAATATTTCCTTAAAATATTAGGGCTCAATAACAGCAAGGCAGAATAAAAGAGGGAGCCACAGATAAAATAAGAAAAAAGAGCAGAAGCTAGATTTAGGATGTCAATTATTCTTTCACTTTGATTTCTTGTACTTTTTTTTTTTTAATTCATGCAACTTCCATCCAAGTGCTTAAGTAAACTATAAACTCTTCAGTGAATTAAACTGTAAGCTTTCCCAGTGTTCACTTCCCCCAAGAATTCTTCCCTGAAGAATGAGAACAACCCCGGATTTCTGTGGGCTGCTGGTGTCACTGAGCACAAGTTAGTATTCCGTATCAGGGGCTTGTGAGTGATCTTTGCAGAGCCAGAGGGTTAATTAGCTCAACAAAATTAAAATACACGGTTTTGTGTTACAGTAAAATGACATTTGACGTTCAAGTCTTTCCTTCCGTTGCCACCTGTGCCCATCCACACCACTACTCGAGACCTTCCTTTCTTGCCACGCTCTCTTCACTTTATTTTTTCATGCTTTGGCTGCTGAGTGCAAATTTATGATCTGCAAAACATTCAGTAATGCTTCAGCTTCCTTCACCTTATTCTTGGCTTACGCTTTCCTTAGAACCTCCCATTCTCTCACATTTCTGTTACTTTAAAGAGATTACAGTTCAGGTTTGACAAATCCTTCACCTTTTCTCCTTGGATTAATTCCTTAGAACATTTTTCATGAATTATTTCTAGCTAATTAGTAACCTGTGACTGTGCCTTCTCATATCCTAGGGGTTGGTTTACACATTTTAAAATTCTTCTGCATCTGTGACTGTATAGGCTTGAACCAGAAATAACTGGTGATGAAGGTAGGCTGATACATGCACTCGGAGAATTTAGTCCCTAAATAATCTGTGTTGAAGAAATAAAAGTAATTCATTTATTATTATTTTTGGATCCATTGTTGATTTCTTTCTCCAGTGTGGAGATGGGTGGAGAAGCAGGGTGACAAGCCAAATGTTGTTTTTATGTCCATGGTAGGATCTCTAAGATAATGGATTAATGCTACTGCTTATTTTAGTGGTTTAGAAAGTGTATGTTGCGAGTGAATGCAATATGAATATAACTATTTTGGGGAATGTTGCTGCTTGTGACAGGCTGCATTTGATGGGGTTAAATGAAGTGAAGGTGGCCCCGGTTTTGTTACCTTTCACTTCCTGGATTAAAGTTCAGAAGAATTAGCTAAACATTAAAAATCTCCCTTCCCACCCTGTGCTTTATTCCTGTCTGTGGGAAATGCTGTTATAAATCAATCGTGAGTTAAAGTTAAACAATAAATTATTAGTTATTAGGGACAGAAATCCTGCCGACAGTAGTTGCAGATAAAGGGAGAGTGCGTGTTATGCCCTCGGTTTAAAACTGCAACGGGAAGCCGACCATTTAATCGCTTGCTGCAAACAGGACTGTGTTTGCTTTCCTGTACCCATGGAGCTTATCAGAACATTGTTGGCTTTTTACAAGGGGTTACAAAATTAAAAATAGAACTCGGGTGGATATATGGAACAGTGAGTCAGCTTAGCTTAAGCAAACAGTTTTGTTACACGGGGCGGCTGTGAGAGGTAAGAGGTTTTTGTTGCATCACATCTCCCGTGCAGCGCAAAGGTTTCCCGCCTGCCCCATCCACCAGCACGTGGATCTCAAGCAGCGTAACTGGGGCTCTCCTGATGGGTTTCATCACGTGGATAAGTCCATCGTTCTGTTGACACAGACTAATCCAGGTTCGGAAATACGGGAGGAAAGGGATGGCATGGCCTGCTTGCCATGAAGTTGAATTGCATGTTAGTGCCCATGAAACTCTGGGAATTGTGGGACCTCCTGTCATCATCACCCACCTCTGAATTATTCCGTAGCTCATTGATCTCTCTGAACCCCAAGGTAAATGGGGTTGGTTTTACAGACCTGGATAAAGGTTTTGACAGGCATGTTGTAGAATCAGGAGGGGTATTCTCTAGGTTAAGGACGTGATGTATATAGGTATATCCACTGTGCTGATATCTGTTGCTCAACCTGTCTGAATTTGCTGCTGCTTTTCCTTTATCTACATTTGGTGGTGATGATGTAGATGATACTAATAAAGATTAAGGAATATTCTCATTACTGATTTTAGTTGCACTATTTTAAATTTGAATGAAAAAATCATTAGAGCAATTCAAACACACATAGAATTTCAAAAAGAAAAACTATGCTATTAAAAGCTTCTGTCCCATCTAAGAGCTTACACAGTTCATGATATAAAATGTAGCAAGTGTTAGTGAAAATTATCCCATCTGGTATAGTTTAGATAGAACTATAAATAATTGATTTTTAGAATTCTACAGGAGTATTTTTAGTCTTTTTAGTTTTTCTTGGTGGTATGTGCAGAAGAGCAACTAAAACATTAATGATTTGAGTATGACATTGCAAATTCCTGTTTGTTTCTGGGGAAATTTCCATGTTTGTCATGTAAATGACAGTTCAAGCGTGCTTGTCTAGAAATAGTAGTAACAGTAGTATGCCTACATGTGAAAGATACAGATTTGCTTTTCGGTGATTTCATTTCCAGGCTTTATGAGAAATTGAGAACTACTGCGAAAGCCCTGACAGAGACAGGGATACTCACCTTTGACTGCCAGGCTGGCACAGTGTATTCCTCAGTTCAAATTCTTCAAGAATTATAAAAATAATAGGTGTTTTTCCTCTTAGAAAAGGAGAGTCTTCAGCTTTTCATTTATTTGTTTGCATTTTATTGTAACTGAAATTCCTGTGTATTTTTAATTAATACTGTCTGGTTTTCGCATTTCAGGGATACCACTGTACAAAGCCTTACCCTGCAGCCTTCTGTTAAAGATGGTCTTATCATATATGAAGATTCACCACTGGTCAGTAGTAACATTTGGATTGTATATCTGAAAATTATTTTCATTTGAAACAAGAAGTTAAACATGCTGGCTTTTCAAATAAGAGGTTTTTTTGTGATTTGATTACTGTTGTGGGATAGTCAGCAAGTGTGGTAACATTTCATTACCTTTTACTTTGGTCACATTTGTCATGTTTGCTGTGCTAAATGCCAAATATTATGGTAGTCTTCGGAGTCTAAATGCATAAAATGAGCATGGAAAATAATTTAGTTAGTGTACACCTGACATATTCTAACCGATACAGTGGTATTTCGAGTGGTATCTCAAACCTTCCTGCTAAGTTGAACTGCAAACAGCTCTTCCAGCCGTTTTTTAGTTCTTTCAGCTTCACGTTGACAATGTAGATGGAAACTGCTTTGCACGTCTCTGTCAGCACTCCGGTTCGCTCCGTTGGGCTCCTCAGCTCCCTCTCTAGCACAGTCCTTTCCATCTCTGTCCCCAAAAACACCCACCTTTATCATCTCCCTTCTTTCTCTTCTCTGCTACACTTCGGTCATAGCGTATCCTTGTTCTTGTCTAAGTGTCACCAAGGTGTCACCACTACTGAGACATCAGTAATGCAGTTTCTTGCAGTTATTTTTGAGGGAGTTGTGATGATTTGATTCTTTTCTCTTTTAGGTAAAAGCGGTGAAGCTTGGCCATGTTTTGGTAATTGATGAGGCAGACAAAGCACCGACAAATGTCACCTGCATCTTAAAAACGTTAGTAGAAAGTGGGGAAATGGTTTTGTCAGATGGAAGGCGAATTGTTGCCAGTAAGTAGATGAAAGCATTTTGATCATTTGCAGTAAGATGTAGCATGTTGCTGGTTTTCAGCAATTACATTACTAGGTAGAGACCCCAAAGAGTCTGAATGGAAAACATACGTGATGCTGAGAGGTTAGCAATTAAAAAATTAACAGTCATTTTCTTTACTACTTTTGCAATAACCACCAAGTTTTCCTAAATAAGCATTCTCGATAATTTTACTGAAAAAAAAAAGTTAAATTTAAAAAATTGTAACTTGACCTTTCTGCTTGTCATTCACCATAAGAAATAAAGTTCTAGTTGACCGAATTATGATCTTGTTTTTGCCCATCTGGATAGCTGGGGCAGAATTTGATCAGATCTGTAATTGAAGATAGGAGTGTATCTAAGGTTGAATTGTTAAGGTTTTCATCTAATTGAATATTTCATATGCTTATATTATTTAAATATATCCTGCAGGATGAAAGTATTTTGTGATTTAATGGGATTTAATTCATGTGAATTGCAGGAACTAAATATTTTAAATTATTTTTCAAAGAAAAAACATGTTTGAAATGCCCTCTTAATCTATTTTACGTAATTAGTTGGTTTTTAACTGTATTGGGAACAACATTTGAGTGGAGCAATCATTCACTTGCATGGCACACTTGTCTTTTGCTTGTCATTATAAACCGTAGGTGGGTATTTTTTTAAAATATCTTGCTAACCAGTCTCAATTCTTAGTGTAGTTTTTTAGAGGAGGTAACGGGGTTCCCAAACACCATGTGCCACTGGAAACATGCTGCAAGGGAACAAATGGGGTCAGTCTGACTCATTTTGAAGGAACAGAGCCTTCACATGTGTAAAATCATGTGTCTCTGAGTTCTCATGGATTTTTGTAATAACCAGAAGGAATTTCAGTCCTCTGTTCCCAGGGTGGACAATATCAGACCTGTATAAAAACACATGTTATTTGCCATTGGCTTCAACATTTTGCTGAAATGAAGTATATACAGGAAAGTTAGCCCCCACCGCAAGAATAGTGGATGCATTTTTATTTTTTAAATGAAACACTTTGGTTAGATTTTCAGGAAAAAAAATTACGAAACTATGAAATGAAACCTAGAACACTATATTTGAATGACATGCTAAGAAGCTATTGAGCCTTCTTTTGTAACTGTTCTTCTAATTCTAAGAATTCTTCTAATCTAATTATGTTTGTTTAATTCATTCACAATTGCAAAGCTTAAATATGTAGTTAATAAATCTTTTTTTTTTTTTCCAGATGATGCTCATGTAGAAGGAAGAGAAAATACAATAGTTATTCATCCTGATTTTAGGATGATAGTTCTAGCAAATAGACCTGGATTTCCCTTCTTGGGTAATGACTTTTTTGGCACATTAGGTAAGTGATTCATATTAAGTGGTGATCTTGAATTGAATTGATTAATAGAATGACTGTCTTTATTCATTAGATTTCATGGGGAAAAGGGGTCCTTATACATGTTGATATTTGGTTTCACGTAAGACACTCATGGTGAGATTCAGCTTGAAGACCAACATGTAAATTTAAGGTGTCTTAAGAAAAGTGCCTGAACTTGCCCTGAAGAGAACAGCTGTATGTGGTCGCCTGTGTTACAACTAATTTATTTTATGGGATCTATCCAAAGACAGCAGATAACGATTTATTGTATACTTGTCTATTAATGAGCGTATATTGTGTACAAATACAGCAAAACCAACTGTAAGCTGCATGATTCCTGACATCAACGGTTAACACAACTGTTCACCATTTTTATTCTCCATATCAAACAATGGGGGCTTCAAGGATGCTGCTTTTCTCTCCTCTCAGCAGAGGATGCTAATGTCTTCTTTAGTGCTACCTGCTTCTTAATCCTCATTAGCCTCTCCATGCACATGCCTGTGTGTGATAGACCTTATTAAAATATATGTATTTGACGAGATATTGAATTTGTCCGGGTTTCTCGTAAGGCTGTCCAAATTTTGCATCAAAGTTTTTCGCATCAACAGCAGCCTCATTTCAAAAATTTCCTGGTAGGTCCTAAAAATCCTGTGTGTCAGCAAAGATTTCCCACAGCTTCATCTCACAGCAGAAGAAAGAATATGTGTTGCATAAGGGCGAGTGATGGAGATTTCATTGACATGCATAGTCCGGTGTCTCGTGTCTCTTCTCTCTTCCTCTTTTTTTTCCCTGCTTCATTTGACTTGTGTTTCTTCTTAAAATTAATTTCTCCCGTGTGATCACCTTCATTAAAACATCATGAGAGATCTCCACGTTTCTGGGAACATTGATGTTCTTCATAGCAAGCCTTTCCTTCACATTTTTCGAATTAGTTTTTGCCTTGTTTGTTTTAACAAGCAGGTACCCAGCATCCTCTTGAGCCATTGCTTTTCCATTTAAGGTGCTTTATGAAACCTAAAGGGGCTGTTGTGATGCTCTCTCTTTATGAATTACTTAACTGTATACTTTTTTTTCTTTTCAGGGGACATTTTTAGTTGCCACGCTGTTGACAATCCCAAACCACATTCTGAATTGGCTATGCTTAGACAATATGGTCCTGATGTTCCTGAGCCGATTCTTGAGAAACTGGTGGCTGCTTTTGGAGAACTCAGGAGCTTAGCTGACCAAGGAATTATTAACTATCCCTATTCAACTAGAGAAGTTGTGAACATTGTAAAACATTTACAGGTACAGCACATCAGATTTCATTGAAAACTTAAGTTCATCACTACTGATTTTTTTAATATGTGAAGCTTTTAGAAAAAGGTGCTGCCACTGTTCAGGCATTTTTATTTCATTCTTATGAAAAGTTTTGCATTTCGAAGGCGTCACCATATTCAAATAGTCTGAAGGTAAGGACTGCAGGTGTACACAGGCAGATATTTTATTGTGTGTTTATTTATAGATATAAAAATACCTTGAGTATCTGTTTTTCTATTATGTGAGAAAATACCACATTCATACTGTGAATGCAGTATGCAATGTTCATATTAGCCTACATTACGAAATTGTATATTCAGCATACAATAGTTCCAGGACGACACAACTGTTCACTTTATATTGCTATAAAATTTTTAGCTTTAATCATTTGCCAGGGCAAAACAAGTCACTGCTGCAGAATGGTAATACATCACAGGTGGAATTTTTCGGAGGAAAATGTTAGATGGAGAACAACTTAACAAGCAGGTACTTAGGATCTATGATTGCTTCCTACACACATTTTAACTGTCAAGTCATGAATTCTGGTTTAATGATGATTTATTTTTTTTAAGATGACAGTAGAGCCTGACTTCTGTCTTTATAAATTGAGGATACTTTTTGTCTGAAGTATTTGAAATTTAAAGTATCTTAATACTCTTTGCATGGCAGTGCTTTTGTTTTGTTCTGTTTATAATAATGATATCAGTAATTTGTTCAATTTATAGACTATTTTTTGAATTACTGAATCCTAGATTGAGAAAAAAGATTACTGTAAATATTACTATTAATTATTACAATTACGATATAATTTATCAAATTCTTTGACCTACTATTCCCATGTTTAACACTGCCTAGTATAACAGGGTTGCATGATGGGTTTGTGTTCTTGCTCATGAACATGCTCAGATAAATGCATCCATATACACAGACATTTAGATCCTGCACCTTAGAATTACTGCTTTTAAAAATCTTCATCTGGATTTATGGGGAAAATAGATTTTTGTGCTCTGTGGTCTCTAGGGTGCAATGAGGTCCTAAGGCAAAGTAAATTTGTGCTACTATGATAATAATATAAAGAAAAAATAATTATATCTTTATAAGTTTGTACTAGGGGTTAACAGAATCCAGACCTAAAAGCTGAGGAATCCCTCCAAACAAACATGTAAGCAGAGTAGTTTAGTAGGATCCATTACCAGTTAATAGGTATTTGCTTACCAAACTGATAAAACATAGACCATGTCGATTATATCACTGGTGTCTTTAAACACAGAGTTACATTTGAAATGCAAGTGGAAGAATTACAGACCTGAGGAACAGCTGCTATGCTGCTGAAAACTGGTGGTTTAGGGGTCTTGTTGAATTAATTCCTCCCCGTCTTCATACTGTCTGGCTGGTCCTGCCTTCCTGTGGAGGTTCTTTCCTTCATCATCTGCCTCCAAGTAGTCTGAAGTTGCCCTGTTTTCTGTCACGCACTGGTGCAGAAACATGCGGACTCTTTTTTTTTTTTGAGTGTAAACAGCATCTAATTGTAGATTGGAAGAGTTACATTGCTCATGTTCTTAAGGGCGCTTACTCTGCTTGTGTCTCCTTCCCTTAACCAGATGAGTGTGGTCACTGCTACCTGGGTGCTGGGCACAGATCAGCAGGGAAGTTTCCTGTCTGCTGGTTTTCACCTCTTTCAAAGTCAAGTCCAAATAAATCTCCAACTTGCAGCTTTGATTTCTTCTGTAACATTTATTTTCAAGATCCCAGCCTCTTTGAAAGGATACAACATTTTGTTTACTGTAACTTGTTTTTCAATCTGAATAATAAAAAGGCCGGGAGTAGCCAAATGTAAACAATGAGTATAAACATAATGGTTATTCCAAAGTAAGAAGCTTTTTAGGTCTTCAGGTAGAGAAGAAAGAGGAAGGAGGGAAATGAGTCAATAAAATTTCTGGTCCTTAGGAAGGAAGGAGGGAAGTTAGTCATGTTGTTAAACAATTTCCCTTACAGCAGTTCCACAGCCCCACTCTCTTTGTACTATTGTGTTGATTTCTTTCACATAATTTTGGATTTCTTTTTTTCTGCTGCAAAAATGGGTTAGATGTTTTGGACAAAAAAATTGCTGTTGATTACTGTTATCTGAGAGAGCGTCTGAGCATCAAGGCTAGTCAGTTAAAAGAATGTTGTGGTTACTGTGGCATCAACATATTATTAAGCTAATTTCTGCAATCTCATTAACTGTGGTCTTCAACATATAAGGCTGCATCTACAGTGTAGTTACAAGGGCGTCTTCCCGTAAACGTTGTGCAAATAGGGAACCTGTAACAATTTCATTGTAGCTTAGACACTGTGTTCACAGTTAGGTTGCCTCTGTACTAAATCTTCCTTAAGGAAAGTTTCTTTTGGTGAAGCGTGAGATACGTAACCAGTTTGAAGACCTGAAACTGAAGGCACAGGGAAAGTTGTCTACCGCAGGTGCCGAACTTGGGTGCTGCAACTGTTTCTCCCCACTGACTGTAAAAGGAATTTGAGTCTTGAGCTCTAGATTGCAAGTAACCTGAAGCTTTTTTTTTGGTCTTGCTTGCCTGCAGTTTTCAGACTGTCGAATGCCAGAAGTAGTGATGCTGTGTGTGGCTTATGGGCAAGCTGAGAAGCTCTGCTCTTGCTCCCTTGGCTTGCCCTGTGCTGTCCATAACTCCCTGTGTATGCTGTGACAGCTCCTCTGAACAGTCTGCTCCTCAGTCCAACATACTCATTTTCTGAGACCTTTTATGTGTTGTTTGGCAGAGTCTGTATTCACCCAATGTCCCTGAGAGATGTTAATCAGGCAAGCCCTGTTAGTCCAGATAAAGTGGAAACAGCTTTTCTACTAACTCTATTGAGTTTGGGAAACCTGAGATTTTTCTGATAGGCCTTCTTTCTTGTTTGTGTCTGAGATTGCTTTCTAATAGTAGGCACTAGTGTAACAATGGGGACAGACTTTTTAGAAGGACGTGTTATGACAGGATAAGGGGTAATAGTTTTAAACTAAAAGAGGGGAGATCCAGACTAGACATGAGGAAGAAATTTTTTACAATGAGGGTTGTAAAACACTGGCCCAGGTTGCCCAGAGGGGTGGTAGATGCCCCATCCCTGGAGACATTCAAGTTCAGGCTGGATGGGGCTCTGAGCAACCTGATCTAGGTGAAGATGTCCCTGCTCATTGCAGGGAAGTTGGACTAGATGAGCTTTGAAGGTCCCTTCCAACCCAAACTATTCTATAATACTATGAATTTGGAGGCTTTAAATGTCTGAGGTAGCTTCTGGCCCTGACATCTACTAATCATCCGGCTTTAAGGCCTGTTCAGTAAGCTTTTGTGCTAAGAGAGTCCTTTTTTCTGTTCAGCCTAATCTTTAAAGGAAACTAGACTTATCAAATCACCCTTTTGGTCAGCCATGCTGAATCTCAGTTACCAGTTTTCAAAGATAATTAGATTTCTGCTGATATAATCAAAACCGGTGGCTATGTGACAGAGAAGAACTGATTAAAATGAGTCTCCCTGTGAATGAAAAGGCAGGGGAGAATTCAGCTGTTTCTCTTGGCTGTAGACAGTGACCACTGAAGACACAAGCACTGGTTAATCAATTAGTGCGTGTGTCGCTCAGGATGAGCCGCAGACGTGGTGCTTCTTGCCCTGCTGACTGGACAACTGAGGAGACTGAGAGCTGGCAGTGTTCAGTGGAAAGGCATCAGGGACACAGGGGGAAGCCAAGGGCACAGAGGGATGAGCAGGGACGGAGAGACCTGTTAGTGCCCTGGGGACAGGATGAGCCTTTGGGATGGTGCTGGCAGGACGGGAAATGTGTGGGCATCTGAGGTCACTGAGCTATGTAGGGAAGTGAGTAGTAGTGAGAACACAAGTTAAAAGTCTAAAACATGAGCCAACAGTGTGCCCTGACAGCCAAGAGGGCCACCCATGTCCTGGGGTGCATCAAGCGCAGCTTTGCCAGCCTGTCAGGGAGGGGATTGTCCCACTCTGCTCTGCGCTGGTGCGGCCTCACCTGGCGTATTGTGTGTAGTTCTGGGTGCCACAGGATAAAAAGGATATAAAGCTACTAGAGTGTCCAGAAGAGGGCTAGGAAGCTGGTGAAGGGTTTGGAGGGCAAAACCGTATGAGGAGTGGCTGAAGTCGCTTGGTTTGTTCAGCTTGGAGGAGACTGAGAGGAGACCTCATGGTGGCTACAGCTTCCTCGCAAGAGGAGGAGGCGGGGCAGGTGCTGTTTCTCTTCTCTTTAGTGACCAAGGACAGAACCCAAGGGAATGGCAGGAAGATGTGCCAGGGGAGGTTCAGGTTGAACATTAGGAAAAGGTTCTTCCCCCAGAGGGTGGTGGACACTGGAACAGGCTCCCCAGGGAGGTGTCACGGCCCCAAGCCTGACAGTGTTCAAGAAGGGACTGGACAACACCCTCAGACACATGGTGTGAACTGTGGGGTTGTCCTGTGCAGGGACAGGACTTGGACTCCATGATCCTTGTGGGTCCCTTTCCAACTCAGGACATCCTATGATTCTGTGAACAAAAATCTGGACTCCTTATAGACTGGATACCAGATAATTCGTCACTTCGTTTTCAGGGTAGAGGTAGAAGTGCAATAGACTTCAATGTGTGTAGCGTATTTTAATTAAGAGTATTCATTTGAGGAAATTACTATTTTACTGGTAGCTTTTAAGCAGACTATAGCCATGTACATGTACTCATGGAAACTTAGATTCAGAAAAATACGGCTTTTTCAACAAGCCAAATTCTGTCACATCTCCACATCAAATAAAGCATAAAATATGTATATAAAAAATATAAATTTGTTAAAAGCAAAACCTATTTTATTTACTGTTTTAAGCAATAGCCAAGAATCTAAGCTGTGAAAATACTATGAGGTGCACACAGAGTTGTTACTTGTAAGGGGAGAATCAGTGAATGACAGACAGACTGATGGGAGATCAATATTTTCTCCAGTAATCTGGTTTTAAAATCAATAGAAGCCAAATGATTCTCTTTTTTTGAATGTTCAACTCAACATTTTTGTTCTTGTGGGATTTTTGTTGTTGTTTGGTTTGGTTTTGGTTTGTTTTTTTGCTTCAAGTGAACTGTCATTGCTGTTCTGCAGTAAGCAGTTGTTCAGGCAGTTATTAAAAAGTGGTCGGATTTGTTCTGATTGAAACAAGAGAATTGCGATTTTTTTAATAACTGAAGTAGGCAGCTTTTTGACAAGTGGCTTGTGTTCACAACAGGTTTTATTGACAGCAGGCATCAGTTGTACCTGAGGATATGAATTTTTTATGATGTCCTACTGATACAAGAATTATTGAGGCAATTCATTGAAAAGAAGGGTATACATGTCAGAAGTCACCCACCGATTCAGAAAAATGTGGACATTCTTGGAAGCTACTAGTGAAAACCAGATAATATTTGAAGCACTTGACCAAGGTTTCTGCAGTATCTAGTGCAGGGCAGGTAAAAGAGCAGATCATGAGTGAACAAGATCACTTGGTGCCAGTTTGTTGGTTGTGCTTTGCAGTGAGAAGGGAAGAACACAGAAAATGGATTATTCATCATCATAAATGTTCTAAAATAACTACGTAGGTAAGGTTTTCATTATGTAGTGCACACACATTTCTGGGCATGTTTTGCTCTTGTTATCAAAAGGACGACACGCTAGAAAACAGACTGAGATGAGACCCTGAGCACTGAGTAGCTTCACAGGTTTTTAAACTTAACTGTGATATACATTTTTATAGGTCTGTGGCCTTTTTTTTCTTAATCATTATGATGTTTACTTTGACTAAATTTTGCTTTTACGTCACATGTGAAATGTGTATAGTCTTTAGATATAATAGGTTTTGGGAGAAACCTTGTTTTTAGTAACCTGTTTCATTTGGTAGGGAATGGACATTGTAGCCAGGGTGCCACAAGCTTTAGGACAGCTCTATATTATCCCATACTAACTTGTATTTTGCTAAGCTGTAGTAACACAGAACTTCTAGTAGGTTCCTCATGGGCAGGTTTGAAATGCAGGACATAATTTAGTGTGCTTTTCATACCAACACTTGTACTGAAGTATGTTCACCATAGATTACAAAAAGGTTTGTACAAGCAGTTGTACAAATGTACATTTGTACCATTCTAGCAGTGGTATTCCATTCTAGGACAGTAAGCAGCAAATTTTAGCATTACTTGTGTCACAGATATTTTATTTCAGAGATTAGATATTTATTAAATTGGGAAAATATTAAACTCCTGACTAAGGCTGATATTTGATTAAGAGTACATTAAAAAGCATTTATGAAAGTGTTGTTTTCTTCTGATTAAGTTTTTATCTTGGGACTCAAATATATTTATTTTAAATGCTTTTGAACATTTCTCTGACACTTCCATGAAGTCTGAGTTTGAAGTTATTTGTAAGCCTTGCTCACTAATGGGGGAAAAACAGTTGGAGTTAAGACTTCAACTCCGTAAAATACTTCTTTACCTGTTCATCACCATCAATGTGTCATTCTGAGTTGGGGAGATCTATGTCCTGCTCTCAAAGATCTAATATTTGAACAAAAAGCATCTGAAGAAAAAGTGAGACATTTGAAATAAAAATATGCTTGTTCCTGTTTCTTGTCAACAAAAAAGAAGGTAAAATAAAGCAGTTAGATGGTAAAATTCTAGGATATATAGTAATTTGGTGATTTTTAAAAAATTCTTTGTATTTTACTCCCTTTACATCTTTTACATGTTTTTTGCACATTTTTATTGAAGACTATCTGTGAAAAGACTCAGTGACTTAGATGTGTTAATATATTCAAGTAAAACAGCTGTTTTTATCAATGGCAAAATCTAAATTTTGCACAATGCATATTCTGTTCAAATTATCTAAATGTACCTTTAAAATATAAGCTTATTGGAGCCTGCAATTATGGCTAGAGACATTAAGGTCTATGTTTACTGGAATCTGCCTTAATTTAAATGGGGACAGGTGCATGTTTGCTATTGGAGTTTCGGGGCAAATCTAAAATCTATTTTTTCTTTATGGACACAGGACATTTCAGGTAGATTTTTTCACTAAGAAAATAAATGTTTGTGCATCTTAAGTGAATTTCTATTTCTTCTAAAATCCACCCTGACCTTAAGTAGTTTTTAGTAGTCAGCAGTGTATCTTCTGCTTTTCTATATTCAGTGTCAAGAATCCGAATTCTTAAATGAATTGTATAGTTGAATTTAAGAATATGTGTATTTGCGTCAGGTCTTCAAGGTTAGCAGAAAGCAGTTCCAATTTTAAAAGTACGTTGTTATGTGTTCCAATGATTACACTATCTTGTTACATATATTGTGAAAATAATTCTTTAAAACATGAATGATGTTGTGTATTTAAATAATCTCAAGGGTGGGTGTCAAGAGGATGGGGCCAGACTCCTTTCAGTGGTGCCCAACGACAGGATGAGGGCAACGGGCACAGACTGAAGCACAGGAGGTTCTATATGAATATGAGGAGAAACTTCTTTACTTTGAGGATGCCAGAGCACTGGAACAGGCTGCCCAGAGAGGCTGTGGAGTCTCCTTCTCTGGAGACATTCAAAACCCGCCTGGACACCTTCCTGTGTGATCTGCTCTAGGTGAACCTGCTTTAGCAGGTGGGTTGGACTGGATGATCTCCAGAGGTCCCTTCCAACCCCAGCTGTTCCATGATTCTGTAATTATCTCCTCCTTGTTTGTTTAATTCAGGTTTTGTGTCAGTAACTTCATTCTGACTTGAAGCGATGTACCTCCTTTATTCTGGAAACTAAAAAAAGATTACTTGAGCACTTGTCTAAGTTTAGCGAAGTTACTGTTATAATTATTCATTTCAGAAGTATTTAATTATGTGCTGTAACTTAACAGGTATTCAGTAAAATAAATTTGCGGGTCTTTGTTTCTTCACAGAAATTTCCAACTGAAGGACTGGCAAATGTCGTCCGAAATGTATTTGACTTCGACTCCTACAACAATGAAATGCGTGAAATTTTAATCAGCACTTTGCACAAACATGGGATACCTATTGGAGCAAAACCGACCAATGTACAGCTGGCCAAGGAGTAAGAATAACTTAAGATATATTTTAAGAAGACAGGTCTCTCCTGATCGCTTTATTATAGTGTGTTATCTTGCTGCTAACTGGTCTAAAAACAGCCTGGAATACTTGAAGTCAATCCTCCTCTGGTTCAAATTTATATTCCTCCAAATAAGTTACAACAGCATAAATTACGTTATGATAGAGTATTTGCTTATTACTAATATTTAATTTTTAATGTCCATGTACATATTGATAGTTTGTATGCTAAACAAATATGTATTAATAAAGGGAAATACTTGTTTCTTCTCCTGTGTTTTTAATTGACTTGCAACATGTTTCTGTCCTGTTATTTATCACCTAAATCCGTTGTAGTGGGATTTTGACTTTGATACTCACAAAAGGCTCTACAAAAACACTCCTGCAGAATAGGGCAGTGCATGTAATTGCCGAGAGCCATTTTTTTATGTGTCTGTATATCACCGTTATTCTTTAATTATGTTAACAGTTGACATATTACACCATATACTTTTTCAGAGTTTAGAATCAAAATAGCTTTTTTTTTAAGACTAAACTGAATTATGAAACTCCTTCTGCTATTCACAGACAACAGGCTTTTGAAAACAGTTAGAAAACCTACTTTGGCTTCAACTCTAATACTTAGTTTACTTATGGAGAAACAAATATTTCCCTTTCATGAAGAACGCTTTATGGATATATGGAAATCAAGTTTTTGTATTTGCTAAGGAGGGACTGATTCTTATGACATGATGTCTTAATATTAGGTGCCCATGTGTAGTTTTCTCCTGCTGGAGCACCACAGTTGTTATATCTAACATCCTACGTATAACTATTAAAAGAAGACTGGCAGTGTAATGACTGTGGTGAACCTTTTAGTTTTCATGGTGGAAGAATTACAATGCCTAGAGAACCAATACTTGAGCAACTGCAGTTTCTGTCAAATTGACAATACATGCTTGAAACTCTTGCTGTAGTTTCTTTGCTAAACGTCACTTGGTAATTTCTGTTTTAAAGAATTGTAACATTTGTCAAAGTTTTTTGAGAGATTTGCACTTTGAATAATTTTTAGAAGTATTAAATATGGGTTTACATGGGTAGATTGGAGAAGACTCTTTAGTAACCAGATCATCAGAGGCTTAGAAAACATAAGAGAAAGGTTGCTGTAATTGGGGACTGTTCAGTCCAGAAGTGAGAAGATAGAAGGAAGATCTGATCATTTTGAATTAGAGATAATCACCCGATCATTTTGAATCCATCACTGTGGTTTTATAGGACAGGTTACGCTAAGGATGACAGACTTACAAGACCCCACAAGATGCTCATCAGAAACTTACCTTGACTGGCAGCTGTGGGCACATACTCTGTACACTGAAGGCCAAGAGGAGGAGAAACTACAGGAGCAGTTCACACACAGCTGATAAAAGCAACTTTTTCTTAGATTTCACCATTCAAGATTGGGACTAGGCTGACCATCTGGCTCTGATGATCCAGAAACCTTGGTCTCAGTACCTCACCTGCATCCACCATGGCTGACATTTCAGGTTATCCTGCTGCTCCATTCCAAAACAGCCTTGCTGTTGGTCATGAGATTTAACCCTATGGAGCTTGTAAGCCACAGGTGATTCAGGCCACCTTGAATTACAGACACATCTTTCAGGAATGGTTTCTGCATAGTTGATTCTGCCTTGGTGTAAAAGAACATCTAGATAATCTCTCCAAATTTGTTCCAGCCCATATTGAAAGCTTCCATGATGGACACACTGAGGTAATTGGATATGGTGTTTGGGCCACTGCAGAAGAGGTACTTACTGAAGCTGCTACATGTTTAGAATCAGAGTACTGACCTTCTCTATGTTGTTTTCCAGAGAGTAGGATAATGGCTCTAATCTAGTCCATCCCACCTTCTTCAGAAAAGATGCGAGTTAATCCAAAACCTATAATATGATTTTTATTATGATCACGCCTGAAGACATTCAGAGATGGAGTTCTACAACCTCTCAAAGCAAGTTAGCCTTGTTTCTAAATATCCTTGCCATTAGATAGTTATCTCTAGACTTAACACATCCAGTTCTCTCAATCTTCCCCCTTTTCTAAGGCCTTTCATTGTTTTTATTTTTCTTTTATGCNGATAGGATGAGGGGCAATGGGCACAGACTGAAGCACAGGAGGTTCCATCTGAATATAAGGAGAAACTTCTTTACTTTGAGGGAGCCAGAGCACTGGAACAGGCTGCCCAGAGAGGTTGTGGAGTCTCCTTCTCTGGAGACATTCAAACCCCACCTGGACACATTCCTGTGTGATCTGCTCTGGTGAACCTGCTTTAGCAGATGGGTTGGACTGGATGATCTCCAGAGGTCCCTTCCAAGCCCAGCCATTCTGTGATTCTGTGACTCTGCATATCACTTACTCCATCGTCACTTTACGTAATCAACTTTCTTCATGACGGCACTTTCCTTACTGCGTTGTATTTTTTCAGATTAGTTCTCTAACTTATCAAGATCGCTTTCAATTTTAAGCTCGTTTTCCTACCTGCCTATAGTCTCTCACAAGTTGGCAATCTGAAGGCTTACTAGATGTGATTTCTACAGTGTCCTAGTGACACCAGCATATCCCCACAGAGGTTCACTTCTGTGCTGCAGTCTTAATTTGCAAGACTTTGAAGACTTACTAGCTATCGTAATAAATTGCTCAGTGGTTCTGTTAAGTAACGTGAAAACTAGGATAGTAGTCCAAACCTATTCTGCCTGACCATGTTAGTCATACCTGCAGCAAAATCATTGGTATTGGTAAGATTACAAATCCTATACAATTAAGAAGGTTTGTGATACAGAAGGATTTCCAGGGGATTCTAGGACAGGAAAATCGTTATACTAAAGTGCGGACTCCTTTATACAGGTACTCTCTGGCATGTCTTGGATCAAACAATTTGTGAATCTTTGTTTAATTTTCATAAGTTTTGGAGAAGTCTGTCTCACCTATTACTTATAAAAGAAAACTTATATCAGAATTATTTAAATTTCTACTGAAACATAACTGCTGTAAAAATAGGAACAAAAATATGAGATACATGAGCAACACACTACAATATGGGGTCTCAACATAAGAACTTTGGGGATTATATCCAGCTGAAATTACAGGGGAAGTTTAACAGATGGTACTAGTGCCCATTATGGGATTTTTTTGCTTAGGCTCTGTAATTAATATACCTTATCTTGGAAGGAAAGATTAAGTGGTGTCTAATGACCATTTGGAAAACAATTCTTGCAGTAGCTGTTTTTTTTCAAGATCAAAATTAATTTGTAGATGCTAACTCATTTATTTCCAAAATCAGCATCATGCATTAGACCTGTGAAATAACACTTTACCTGGGCTTGTTGTTTTTTGGTTGGTTTTTTTTTTTTGCACATAGGATGACAATTCTTCAAGGCACTGACATGTTCAGTACTGTCAGGTTATAACATCATGATATTGTCTGTATCTCCTAGCGTCACCTGTTCAATAGTGTGTAATTTTTATCAGTATTGTCTGTAAAGCAGATGGTTTGTCTATGATGCTTTGCCAAGACAGTGGATAAAATGGATTACTCATTGTATTAATTCATTATCTTTCTTCATGTGCAATTACACTTTGTTTTTCCTGTTGACATCTGTTATGTCAGATTTGTCTGAACTCCAGTTAATCTGCCATTTCAGTGCACTGTTCAGACCATTTGCAATTCCTAAGTAGAACAGCATTCAGCTCTAATTTTGGCATTTATCCTTGATAAAATTGCCTCCTGTCACTATCCACTTCCAGGTACTTGCTATAACTTGAATATTGATTTCATATGAACTGATTTTTTTAATATATATTGTAAATATGTACATTTTAACAGCTTTAATTTTCGCTTGAGATGGGGTTTTTTTGCCCCTAGGTAGTTTGTAGTTAATAATTGGACGTGTCTCATACCACACATCTCTCGTCCATCCTGTGCATTGCAGGGGGAGCAGAGGGAGGGCTCTGTACTTAGCTGTCGGGGAACAGGAGGCCTCACATAAAACCGCATATGTCTACTGCTTTTATTTTTAATCAAAAAAGTATTTGAATAAAGTACAGAGATCTGGTTGCTAAGAGAAGTTTCTGGTTCCAAACTATGTCTTACTTAAGTACCAACAAGTTAGGTGAGACAGAACTCTCCTCAGCTGGCTAGAGCACAGGCTGTGATTTACGTCCTTGAATAATACATTCTGTGCTGGCGCTGAGCTGGCTGACAAGGTCGTGTATCAACCAGCTTTGCTGCTTGTCATAGTTCATGTCCACAGCTGTACTCGTATGATAGCCGGCTATGGAGAGTGTGCATTCAGTGGAACTTCAGCCGTACAATTTTCCATTGTCTTCTCTGAAAGCTAAATTAATAATTTTATAAAGCAGGTTCTATAGACTTTTTGAACATGGTTGTTTGGTGGTGGTCTTTCTGTTTTGTATTTTTTTAATCAGCCTAAAATGAATTTTAATTTCTAAAATCAAAAAGATACAAATGAAAAGAAATTGTATTCTGTAGGTGTCAGTTTGAAATGTTTTCCAGCAGCAGCAGCAGCCACTAGAGACAGATTGTCTCCCCTTAGACTGCTGTGCGTGAAGAAAATCAGGCTAAATAGTATTTTTTTTTTGGTAGAATTGCCCCATCAAGTGTAGGTCCTGTGCAATCCCCTTTTCTGAACAAAATACGTATTTTTATAACCATTTCATGGGCAGCACTGATCTTGTAGAAAATCAGGATGTGAAATTAAGAGTGAATAAACATTTTAAAAAAATATATAAATTTTCCTTAAGCAACAGGCGTTGACAGATCCATAGTCAAAGAACTGATCAGGAACAATTCTTAGAACTGACTTTTAAGTCTTGGCTTTCTTACAAGGTTACTGCAGCCTGTCGTGTATTGTTTCTGTTCTAGAAACCCTTTCCATCTTTTGAGGAAAGCAAAAATCATGCATCACACTGTGCACTCCATCCGGAGAGAGCAGTGGAATTTCAGAACCGTTCTTACCCAGCCACTGCACTTTTTACACCATTCAGATACCTTTGCTCCACAGATTTTTACCACTGGTAGCATTTCTATAGTATTCTGTCTGCCCCTTATGTAAACAGTATTTATGAAGCTTTTTACTAGAACTGTCACTCAAGTTATTTTCAAAATTTGCTTATTACTCATAAGTCCTGGGAAAATCAAATAATTTCCCTCCTTCATTGCATATCACATATATTCACTATAGGGGAAAACTGTTAAGATGTATACACGTTTTTAGTGTGGGCATGTTGTTCCAGTCCATCTGCACCCTCACTCTCTCCTGAAAATCTTGCAGGAGACACATTTCTTCAATACTCTTAGTCTTTCTTAGGCCAGATTTGTATGAGAGAGCGATGAGATGGTATAAAAAAGAATTGTCGGGCCCTGGAGGTATAAAATCCCTATTACTCTTGACAAAAAACTCCACGTTAGGAATTCTGCTTTGTTTTATTCTTAAATTCTGCTCTACCTTTCCCTCCTCTTTGCTGTTCACGATGGCTTGGTCTGCTGCCACAGAGAAACTGAAAAATTCAGAAATAGGGAAGAGAACAAAACCTCAAGAATCTAGGAGGAAGGAGAAATCAGTTTTCCTGAGGGACGGGAGGAACTATTAGCAAAGCAAATCTCCAGAAAGCTGAACCAGGGTGGAAATGTTTTGTTTCTTTGGGAATGCAATCTGTAATTCTGTTGCTATATAAAGCAGGGTATTTGGTTAGAGCTGGTTGTTAACATATGTTTTGTTTTAAAATTTAACGAGTATTCATGATTATTAGTGAACCCGTTGATTTCTAGGATGTTGTCCATGGGAGTAATGTGTAAGGAATTAAAACCGGAGTCCAAATCCTTGTGGAAGTTGATGTTCCATTGAGCTAATGGGAACGATTGTTGTTGATTATAGGCATATCAGAGATTATGCTACTTGGAGTCACATAGCA
The DNA here is from genome assembly GCA_013399365.1 of Pampusana beccarii. Lineage (NCBI taxonomy): Eukaryota > Metazoa > Chordata > Aves > Columbiformes > Columbidae > Pampusana > Pampusana beccarii. The sequence continues at coordinate 1,105,502 of VWYH01011069.1, read as the reverse complement.
AAATAAAAAAGTCTTCAGTTTCTTTTTGCACACAAGACAGATTTGGCTCAGGACATAGCCAACATTTTCCCAATAAATCATTTTGAAACCCAAATGGAAGCCTGAAGTAAAATTCCAGTTAATGGATAAACTGACGTTTGGTCTAGTGACTTGACTATTTACCCATTTTCTGGCTGCATGAATAAATTCATCTAAGAATTGTGTGTATGTTGAAACAGTACATCCTGAATGTCTTTTCCTAATGATGTTGTATGTTGTAATCTACAATATATTGTATTTGCTTTTTTGTAGTTTGGTTAGTTTTTGAGCGCGGCTTAATTTCTCTTCTTAATTTGGGAAGAATCTGCCTAGACTAGCTAGATGCAAAGGAAGGAAAAATGCAAACTGAAGTGAGGCAGAATTCAAAATAAATCACTTTTCAAACACTGGTATCTGTTGATATTCTTAACTAGGCAACAAACAGGCAATGAGGAGTCTACTGGTTCTTTGAATAAAAGAGGCACTTAGTGAGATGCACTTTCTTCGTTCCACGCACCAATAGCATATTGCAGGCAGCTGGGTATTTAGATATGAGCAGCAATGATCTATAGCATCCAAAGCATTTTCTATTTGCAAAAAGCGTCTTTGGCCACCTGGCTGCCTTGAGAGATGGTCCCAACGCAGAATAGTGATGGAGGCTGAGTGGCTCTGCCTGCGAGTCCTGGCTTCTCCTGGTTGCTTGAGGTTTGTTGGCAATATACCAGTCAGAAATGTTAATGCAGCTTTCCTGCATGAGCTGCAGAGATTACAGGATGTTAGTGTTCATTCCCTGGCTTTTCCTTTGAGTTCTCAGTGGAAAAAATAAAATTAAAATTCCCTAAGATTCATACATAGTGCCACTGAGGGGTTTTTTGATTTGGGATCCCTTCTTATTCTGAAAAGAATAGCAAGAAGAAATTAAACAAACCTCAAATATTTAGAGGGGCCAGGTTGGTTGGTGGGGAGAAGGGAAATAATTGTAACAGTAGGAACGAGCATCATCAGACCGGACAGAAGAGACCAAGCACAGACTTTTAACAAACAGTCTAAGAGAACTTCCTTAAAATAGACTTTGGAAATATTTATAGAAACTGGGAGAAGGAATGTCTTCTGTTCTCTTGCCAAGTCCCGTAGCTGTACAATAATGTGCAGCAACGTGTAACACAGAATGTAGTTCTGATAGGAGGTCTCTTTAGCAGCAACTGATCCCAAATAAAGGAAACTAAAAGTGGTGAGTTTGTTAGCTTGAAGGTATTCTTGCCAATTAACAAAGTCAGGCTGCTTTCAGTGCTTGCAAATCGCGTCAGAGGAAAGAAACAAAAATTGTGTTGTCCTTATTTTGCTGTCAAGCTACTATGTCATATACCAGTGTTTTCTATATAAATGAGCTTTGCTTTGGCCCATGTATTTCTTCCCTGAATAAAAGGTACAGAAATGAAGAGACCAGACCAAGGCAAGCAGCTGTGGCTTTCGAAGGCAATGGGTTATTCTCATGTCTGTATCCCTTTGCCTTGGTTCATGTGAGCAGTGGCAAAATATAATAATTAGTAAATAGTTAGTCAAACTGTAATTGCCTGGTTAACTTGTCACGGTGTTTATTGTGCGTATTTTGCTGCTTTTTTAGATGAGTGTGTCACTGACAGGAGTTACTTTAAGTGATACTATCACACCCTGCCTGATCTGAATGAAGCAAAGAAAGATATGGTTTGGATATACTTTATGACATGCCTCAAATAAATCAGACCGTAAAAGTTTTACTTCAGGTGCCATATTACATGAATTACTTCTTTCGTTATGCTGTTTAGCTTGTGATTGTATTAGTATTCCAGAAGGCTACAATTTTTGTGATTTAAAACATGAAAGAAATGAAATATTTTAGCGAGGAAGCATTTTCTACAAGAGAATCTTCAGACATGTCTTTTTGGAAAAATGCAGTTGTTTAAATTATTTATTCCATATTGTTTGCTGGTTAATAAATGTAAAAATGTGTTTGTTTCTGAATTGTTTGACAGACTGCCATTACCAGATCATAAATTTATGGGCCACTGGAAAGTCAATCAGCCAGGGAATGCACAACAGAAACTGCTGTGTCCAACAGAAACTAAAAAAATAGATGTAAAGGTTTGTCCTTTAATTTAGTTTAAATTCATATAATACTGGTTTCTTGTACTGGGATGCAAAGAATCTAAAATGTGATTAATTTCTTCAGGAAAAAGAATATATACAAAGCTTGCTCCTTGTTACCTGTTCTCAGGTGTTTTATACTGACAGAAAAATGAACGTTTTTGTATATCTACCCCTCTACAACATAAAGTGCACTTTAAAATCAGTAAGTTTGGCCAGAAGTTCTTGAAAACAGGTTTTTATGAGGATGTGGAAAATATCGTATTTGAATGAACTTTGTAGCTGTTTTGGGTGTTTGTAGGTGGCTGGTTTCAGGACCCAGATCTCAATTTTTGGATAAGGTCAGAGAGCAAAAAGAAAGCGAGTTTCTGTTTCTGTTTTACCTGCAGCTGTATTCTTATGGGTCTTTGGCACTGCCAAGTTTGAATCTGAACCTTTGGTACAATTTGACCTGCAGCCAAAGCTTCTATGTCCTTTTTAGCTTCGAGTTCTTGGCTTAATTTCAGTAATTATTACTACAGTGAATCAGGAAAGACCTGAACTACTAATGTGGATGTAGGGGTGAGATTGAAACTTTATGGAATAAGAAATTGCCATTTGACTTCTTTGAAACAAAATTCTGATTTTTTTCCTTATATGGATTGTGTTTTATCAGTACATGATACCTCCTTCGTGCCACTGAGCAATAATGGTTCCAAACCAATAAAAGACTAAAGAGGAAGGGCACGATGTTTTTTATAAAGAAAATGGCAGGATGGACATGCAGAGAGCTTGCAGGAAAGCATTTCCTTTTCCCTTTTGTCTATTTAGTGATTGATCTGTATTTCTATTATTAATACTGTTAGGTCTTGAAGACTTGTAGATTTTCATAAAGAATGGTGAATGGAATATTTTAGCAAACCCTCATTGGTATCATTTGTTTTAGGGCCCTGTGTACTTAAATATTCACGGATTTCCACTGGAACGACAGGAAGCCAGATCCCTCAGTTTCACAGAAGAACTCGCTTTTTGGATGCTGCCTTTGAGTGAAGTTAACTTCGTTTGTGATGTCACAGTAACAAAAGGTACTAACTTCTATAATTAGCCCAAATATTATAAACATGTGAAATATTCTGGAGATGAGGAAGCACTGGGCTGTTGACTTCACAAGTGCTTGTCCATAGCCAGCGGCAGAATTTAAAAGGACAATATAAGGGATTCTAATTGTAATAATTACATTTCAGTGCATTTACAGTAGTGCTTCTTTCTAGGTGTGTTTGCAATGGAATACGGGAATAATACTAGGAATTGGAATATGGAAATGGAGCATATGAAGTATGGGAGTGGAGTACAGAAATAATAATTAATCTTTTTCCACTTTTTTTTTTTGAACAGTATTGGAAATACAAAAGTAATCAGCCACTGAAGTTGGAGCATAAGTTCACTGAGTCATTGTGGTCTTTGTCAGGGTATGCATCTTTCTCAAACTAAGAGAAGGATATGTAGTTAAAGTAGAACACAGCCACAATTGGCAAGTCTGTTTAGTTTGTATGTTCAATACTGTATTACTTCACAAAAACAATTCTTTGACTTTTCCTCTCTCAATTCAGTTTTAATATGAATCTTTTAACTTGTAGAGTGCTGTGCTTTTTTCCCATGTGCTTATACTGATAAAAATTCTTTCCCGCTGGATCAAGGCTGCCTTAGTTACCTATACTATTTATGTCCCAAAGTGAATTGCATCAGTGGGAATGTTCATAAACGTTTTTAGGGTTCATCATTAAACACATCTAAACTTTATTGTGTATTATAAACTGATCACTAATGATCAATATGGGAATGCTGCTTTTTCTGCTTGTAGCCTTAGTTTCAAATATATTAACAGACTTTTATGGCAGCAAACCAGAAATTAGATGGCTTTGTATTGATTTCAAGAATCGTCTGAAATGAGTCAGGAAGATGCTGTATGTGAAAGGTTCCATATGAAGTTTGTATTCATCCTGTGTTTAATTAAATACGTGAACTGAAAAGGAGAACGGAATAGAGAAGGAGAGAAGCAGCAAGATTATAAACAAACAAAACCATCTGGACAGATTTTGTGTATACTAGCAGCTGGCAGGCGTTGCACTCCTGTCTACACAAATGTGCCTTGGGCTACTTGTTTAAAGAGTTAATAGTGTTGTGGTAAGATTCTGCCTGTTAACATTTAGTTAGTGTCAAGAGGCCATTTCTCTCTTCATCTCCCTCTGTCAACGGTGGTAATTTTTCTGTACATTTTGCTATATCATCTGCTGAGTTTATGACATACATAGTTCCAAAAGAGCAATGCTCGATGTCAGTAGCCTTTCATTAACTTTATTCTCTTATTTCAGAAGAGGAAGCTGAAAATGTTCTTTATGTTACTACGTGCAATCCCGTTTCCTTGTACTTCATGAACATTTCCAGTAAGAGTGGATACTTTGTGGACCTTTATGACCTCTTCCCAAGAACAGTTGGAAGTGTCTGGCAACCTTTTGTGACTGTGGCACCGCTGGGAAATCCACTCAAAGGTCAAGTGGTTCTACACGAAGAGGAGGTAAAAGAAAAATAAAATACAACTAAATGTTTAGTGATGAGCAAAGTAATATCGTAAGGGTAGAATCTCTGAGGAGTCTAACTCTTTAGATTGAAATAGCCTGGATAAGCCTACACCCTGCTGAATATTCTCTTTTTCGCTACACTTGAAGCTTGGGAGTTGCCTTCAGCTTTAGTTTTTATGTGTAGATTTTCTACTTGCACTTTTTGGCTGGACAATGTCCTTTTGCTTTGTTGAAGCTGAGTTCTACCTGCTTATCTTATTTCTCTTACTGATAGAAGGAGATTAACCTACATGGGAGAAAGGGAGACAGTGGGTTGAGTTCAGGAATCTCAGTCAAGCAGTAAATGTTTGCAAAGTACTAAGTAAGCTGGTTTATGCTGTGAACTTAAGTTCTACTCTGAGTTTGTCCCCTTTTTACTTTTCAAGTAGTATATGAAAGAGACACTTTCTGAGTCACAAAGTAAAATGTTGCTTGTATTTGCTTCGTGCCACTATTGTTTGTTTTGTGAATCCTGATATCCCTTATTCTGTAACATCTAAAGTACTAAGACTAGAAAGAAGACATCTTGACAGCCTTGACATCTACTGTGTCAGCAATGCAAATTTAGAACTGCTGATGACTTCCACATTGGTTTGCCTCCAGTCCTTTTTTTAAAGTCAAGTATTGCATACCTTCCACATATGTTCAGCTTTCTATTACTGTCAGTGAACTGATTGGAACATTTCCAATTCAAAACTTCTTTACCCAGCAGTGATAAGAGATAACAGTTGATACAGTGCTGCTGCTGTTCATTTTTCAATATTTATAATAGTTTATTATGTTATCTACCAGTCATAATGGTTGGCATGGGCATTTAATCTCATCAGTATTGTTGGTTGGTTTTTCCTATTCCTTTTGTTGTTTGGTATTTCTTCTGCTCATTTTTTGATAGCTGAGAGACTCTGATCTAGAAGAGCCATTCCTCCATTGAGTTAGGGCATTAAGTAGTTTTCAGTCATTTCATTTCTGATGTCTCTGTGTTACTGCTGATCCAGGAATGTTCGTCAAGTGTTGACACCACTTGCCAGTCTCAAACACTACAGTTAAGCTTGATACCTTATGAGAAACATGATTCTTCCACCTTTGGTGGAACCACCTGTGCTTTCTTTAGCTTTGCCTTGGACACTTTCCAATGCCAACTAGAGAAAATATGCTTCTGACGTTATCTGCCTGTGGTGGTTGCCTGTGTGGTTGTCTTGAACAGCTACAGAAGGTACCATTTGGGGTATTTTTAGGTGCACATAACACACTTGTTCATTTCTAGACAATCCTTGGCCTTTTTTGGTGAAGTCAGTGCAGGAAACTAAAACAAATGGCAACCTATCTCATGTCTAAGAATGTCTAAACTGTCTCATACTTTTTAACATAAAGCCCAGCAGTATTCTTTGCTTTCTAAGTCTCTGAATTTCCAACCATGAAACTATTAATAGTTATCCTGCTAGTTTTGCTTTTAACCAAGTCGCAGTAGCATTTGGTGTCAGCAATGAAGTTTTCATCGAAGGTTCATCTGTGAAGCTTTAGGTTATTAACTCTGTGACTGGTTTTGCCTGTCCTCGTGGAATATGTTTTTCAGTCACAGTATGAATTAAACTCTGAAGTAAAGTTTGTTCTGTGGAGGGACTGCGGTAGCTCAGTGCCTGTTTCCAGATGACTTCAGTTGAGCTGCAACCTCATGGTTTTCCCCGACAAAGCTGAAATATTTGACAATTTCAGTCTTGCCTTTCTTAGCAAGTGCTACAGGTGAACAAATCCTTTCTGAAAATAAGCCTGTTTTACACTGCTGGAAAATAATACAGAATTACAACATTCTGAATGCTTTGCATTATCTTAGGACTTTTTACAACCTGTTAAAGTTAAGATAGACCTTACTCGCTGAGTGTGAAAATATGTTTCATTAAACTACAAACTTGGTTGCAAAAAATCATTGTATACTTAGGACTCCATTCAAAAGTAATTTTAGACTTCTTGGGGAACTTAAGTAAGCATCTTGCACAGAAAAAAATATGAAAAAGGATTCTGTGTTGTATTCCATGTTTGTATCCATGGACTACGTTAGTAATTTATTTGGGATTAGTTTTTAAATGAGGCACTGAAGCACAGGGCAGACAAATGCTGCTGTTGCAGTCTTCACAGCCGCTGCTTTCCTTCCTTACGTTATGGCTTATGTCTTAGGATCTCTACATTTCTACTTGCCACTGAATCAAAAGAAGGATTTTCAGTAGTTCGATTTTTCCACACAGAGCTTAGGTTTTATTCCCAACTCCTGCTGCAGTGGAGCCATGGAAAAATCACGTTCTCTCTTTGTGCACCCATGAAATGAGGTGGATGTTGCTGTATAGGAAATTAAATCCATAATTACTGATGTTAGCAGGTACGCATATCGTCTAAGCTAATCATCCAACTACCTTCTGTATCTATTGGGAGGATGAGGGTGATGTGCAAGAGCAACTCATCCCAGCTAAGGCAGAGCATGGTCAATTGCCCTCTCTGGAGGTGCCCCTCTCTTTCCACTGGCAACAGAAGGAGCCTTGACATATAGTCAAGATGCCAACCTTCAGGACTACTAAGGTCACTGGCAGCTGTAAGCTCAGAATTTGCAGCATTTTCATGTTAAGTAGATTAGTGGCACATCTGTGTTTTGGGCAAGGTTCCAAGGGTTAGCTACTTGTGCTAAGGGTGCATCAAACAGATCTTGAAGGAAAACAAGTAATGCGAATGCTGTATCTGATGCTTTAGAGTTTCATCTACATGTACTTGCAAAAGACCAATATTTGTAGAATTAAGTTGCATTTATTAAATGAAAAGTCCACTTGACAGCTGATATTTCATAAATAATACCAAAACCTGAAGATTTTTCTCAGTTTGTTGTTTTAATAAAGGTCTTTGGAGATGCATGTTTCTGACTAAGTCGTAAAAAAGAAACATTTTAAACAGATGATAACCTTATTGGAAAGGATGAGGTGAAGATATTGTGGCTCTTCAAATAAGGTTGCGTGATTTATTTCCCAGACGACATCCATCTGGTTTCATCAGAGCCCTCCAGTGAAATAAAATGAAAAATCACCATTCATTCCCGTCCTTTAAAGTACAATTTTACTAAAACTAAACTCCTTGGGGATGTAACTTAATAGCACAAATCAGATATTTATTTACTTTTAAGCCACCTTTACATCTTCTGTGAAGAAAGGGTAGATGATTCTGTTCCTTGCAGTGGCCAGAATCTTTTTGTTCAGGCTTTGGAAAGACTCTTCAGAAATCTGAAGTCTTTTTCTTGTAAGATGGGAGTTCCATTCATCTTTTCAAAGCAGCAATGCCTCTGCCCTCTCCTCCCTCCCAGTACTTCAGGGCATACCCCTGTTTCCTATAAGGCTTCGTGCCTGCCTATATCTCTTTTATTTTTGCGCCTACTGCTTTTACAGCTCAGAAGAGCAAATACAGACTGTAAAGAATTTTGATAACTTTATGCATGAGTAAATATGGGATTATAGGAGGAAAACACACACGATGAATTGATTTGCATATTAATTAACTGCACACATCTGTTAATTAAGTTAATTAGTTAATTAAAAGCTACTAGACAGTGTCCAGAGGAGGGCCATGAAGTCAGTGAAGNCCCAGAGGGTGGTGGACACTGGAACAGGCTCCACAGGGAGGTTTCACAGCCCCAAGCCTGACAGTGTTCAAGAAGAGACTGGACAACACCCTCAGACACATGGTGTGAACTGTGGGGTTGTCCTGTGCAGGGACAGGAGTTGGACTCCATGATCCTTGTGGGTCCCTTCCAACTCAGCACATTCTATGATTCTATAAGAATACAAGAGGGTTAAACTGAGTTGTTTGTGCTGTCCAGCTCAGAAATTGGAGTGTATTCCTTCCCCTAACTCTCCGCTCTGTCTGCGACACCGTAAGGAACAACTTCCCATACCAGCAAAGTGAAATCACATCCCTGTTGGGCTTAAGGACTTTTAAGAGGAAAATGCTGGCTAAAATAAAAACAGCAGTAAGGAAAGGGAAACTTTGCAGTAACTAAAAATAAAGGCACACCACTTCACAAGATTGGTTATTGCATCTGCCCAGAGTTTGGAATTCCAGACATGGGGGTCAGGAGGTCGCCCAAAGGTTACTTTTCTCCCAGTCAAGAACAAACACAGCGGAATTGCACACCACTGTCTTTTCCCAGCCCACTTGACGAGTTGCCAAAACTGGTCTTGGATGTGTTCGCAAGTGACGCAAAAATCTATTCTTAAACCCAGAATATACATCAATCACTTAGCACAGAAGGAAACCATTAACATCAAAAGGGGTGGAGTAGAGAGGCTTTTTATATTACCAACTGCTCTCATAAATTTAATGCTAAGTGGTAGAATGTAATTGATTCGTATGTATTCTTTATCTCACGTGGAAGGCTGATGCATTGCTTTGCTTCAGCAGTGCTGTGGCAGAATTATATAAATAAAATATGGCAGAAAACCAAAATCCAAAGCAAATGCCCTGGGGTTTTGTTTGTTTGTTTTTCTTTTTCCTGAACCACATTTCTATAATTTTGGTTTGTAATACATAAGCAAACTTCTTTTTTTAGAAGTATTGAACTCCAGCTGAAATTCCCAAATGCTCCAAATAACATGGTAATATTTGAAATGTTTTACCATATTTAGCTTCAAATGACTGTCATTATTAAATAAAGTTAATCCTCCCAGAAGGTCCTAGTGAAAGTATGAAGTGTACCCAAAAAGAACAAAACTGCTGTGACTCAGATTGTTTGTATTTGTTTTATTTAGGACAATTTGTGGGAATTTATGCTTTACTCCCTTAACGTCTATCTTGCATTATTACAGATGTTGTACGTAGACAGTTTACTTTTAGTAAGTCTTTGCAGAACCTAATGTCCTTGCAGAACTTGATGTTTCCTTGAACGGCAATCAAAAAATTCAACCCAAGGCTTAATTAACTTGTTCTTTTGTAACTTTTAAATGCCATTTGATGCAGTTAAGGTTAGCCCTGAATGATTGTTCTCTTGAATTCGTAGTTAAACACATTAGGAACAGCTACAGTACTTTGTAAAGATAAATGTTTAAAATATCCCCGTCATTTGACGTCATGCGCTGATCCTGGGACGTTGACTAACAAACTGAGAAATCTGGAATCCAAAATGTAGGTCACAGACAATGCAGGTCACAGAAGGGTTGTCGTGCACTGGGATGTTCAATAGGCTCCACAGCATCAGAAGTATGGACTTGGAGAGGATGTACTAAGCCATTTCTTCTCTCGCCAGTTTTTCATCTTCAGTGTGACTTAGGTAGTGGGTATTTTAGAGGAATGCTAAGAAATGTAAAAGCTGAAATGAAATGTTTTAGTGATGGGACAAAACAAAACTGGTGTATCTCTCACCTGTAGCTGACCACAGCTTGAACGTGTAAGCCGTACTAGTCTAGTTCCTAGAGCTTATGCAGGAGTGAATGTTAGACGTATAGATAGAACATTATGGAAAAAACGGAATAACATTCCAGAACTTTTTGCATGTACTTAACCTCTGCAATTAAATTTCTCCATGAGCTTTGAAATGAACCAAGAAGATTCAACCTACGTTTTCCAACAACATTTACATCATCTTTTAAAAATGTCCTAAGTTGCTAGAATTACAAAAGTGCTTCAGATAGATTTGTTGTAGTTTCTTAAACGGGCTTGAGTTGTACCCGGGTCTGCTTTTCATTTACAGAGCAATGTCGTGTTGTTGCTGGATACAAAAAACGGTACCCTTCGCCGACTTGTGCTCTTACCAGATGCTCAAGTGTCTCCTAAGAGAACGTCTTGGTGGAGCAGCAAAGAAGAGGTGGTGAGGAACAGCACCTGCCTCTATTATACTAAGTGGTTTTTAGTTTTGTTTTGGTTTTATTTGTTTGTGGGGGGTTTTTTTTGTTTGTCATGTTTGTTGGCTTTTTTTTTTAAAATCAAAGGTCAGTATTGGAAAAACTGCCCCAGGATCATTTATCTTTCTGTTTTTATGGCCCAAGGACTTAATTGTCTACTCTCATGTGTGTTTAAATGCCTTACACATGAAATAGCATTGTTATGGAACAGTGATATGTAAAATATAAATAAGTTTTGTTGTCTGATGATATGTATCTTTAAAATATCCCTTTCTGGAGCTGGAACTTGGAATAATTTAATGTTTTGTTACGAGGTATTATGTCCAAAATTATGAACTCAGTTATGATGCAGTTATATGACTTGGGACAAGGCAGGCTAGATAGTATTTTGAGAGGTAATTAATGCCATGGACTATTCTAAATAAAGGGAAAACGTAGTCCACATTCAGAGGAGTCAGGGAAACTCACTGGCATGAATGTAACAACCAATAATTGTTGTATGATGTATTTTTATACAGAGCAACTACAAAATGTGCCGAGAGTTTTCACACAAAAACTGGCTGGTGTTCTACAAAGAAGCAGGGTGAGAGTAAATTATATCCTTGTATTATACTGATTTATAACGGATCTTCTCATGTACATCCCTGTCTGATTATTCTTTTCTTGGCTTCCAATTTTACAGAAACCACCTTATTGTACTGGATGTATTAGAGGGTCAAACTCATACCATCTCGCTTCCGATCAATCTGAAATCTGTTTTCCTGGTGGCTGAAGACCGGTGGCTCTTGGTGGAAAATGAAACGAATAAGTTAGTTAAGCCTGGTTTTCTTGATGGCATTATTTCTTGTTTATGTTCAGGAGTTTTTCACTCCTGGTCTCAGAGTTGTTTTTTCAGTTTGTAAGACTGACTAGACTTAAACAGTTAGTGTTTAGGATGCAGATTTGCTCTGGTCAAAGTGTGGGTAGGCTTTTAGAGTAGGAAATAAACAGGATATACCTGCCTAAATTCATGCCTCTGAAAATCTAGATTAGCTTTGATTGTATGCATGTTAATGCTATTTTTACTGAGGTGGTATTGAGAATGTTGGTGGATCTGGCTTTGGAAGTACAGCCACATCATCCAGGGTTAGTGCCTGTTTGCCTTACTTTCATGGTCATGTGAAAGAAATATTACTCTGCTGTCTTATTTTTATAACCGAAGAGTAAATAAAAGTGTGTAAACATTTACCAGAAATCGTCTGCCACTTGCTGGCTTACGCTCTCCTATCTCACAGGTGTTTGGTAAATTATATTTCATTTTAGCAAAAGGTGTTGATAACCTCATTTGTATAAACATATAATAATGGTTTTGCTACTTCAGAGGATGAAAGTCCTTGTTTAGACCTACAAGCTTAATCAGGAATTATTATAAATGTGTATCCTTTACAGGAAATTTCTTTTAACCAAGCGTGCCCATATGGAAGCTGAAGACAGTGAGGTTTGCCAGCTGTATGCATTGACTGAAGAGCCAGCTGACATGGGATTTGGCTTAACAACAGGTATTGAATGCAAGCTTGGCTTGTTCTTTTTTTTTTTTTTTTTTTTTAATAATTTCTGTGTTTGCAGCTGCACAAACAAGGCTCTTTTACTTTAAAGGTCTGGGTAACCTTCTTTCCAATTCTCTTTTTGCCCTTCCCTTATATTTGGTTAATAATAACTGTTCACAAAGCATGGCAGATTCTGTGCTCAAACTTCAAGTTGTTTGAATAAAGCATCTTTGTTTCCTTGTAGCATTTAAGACCCACAGTCATGGACTTTCAGGCAATGTACCAGCTTACAGAAGGAAAAGGAAAAAATATGACTAGGCAGGAATTAGAACATAAGAACAGAAGGGACCCAATATGTTGATGAGCCCAGTCTGTACGCTGTTGCAGGTCTGTTATGCACACTCAGATGAGCTGGAAGACCTTTCCCAACACTTACAAAAGTAGAAAAGATCCCCTGTTAAAACAGAAGTCACAGTTTGTAAAGTTCTGCAGGTAGTGTGCTGGAGGCCATTGAGGCTATCACACCTGTGTTAAAGAATAGGGGGAGTTTGTTCAGTAAATTTCACAGATGGTGCGAGGCGTTGAGGCTTGTCTTAGGTACAGCAGAAGGCAGAAGTCTCCGATGGTCACCATTCTGCCTGTCTGCAGATCTGATGACATTTTCAACACTGAGCTTTTGATCACGGTGCACAAAATCTTCAGTCTGCCTGGTTTAATAACACTGGAAGTACATGTGCATCCCACCTAACAGTTTATAGGCTTTGGCCTATCTCCAGTGTGTCTCAGAGAGACAGAAAAAAAATACAGAGAAACCAGAGGGAAGACATTTCATCCTGGTCCTTGTGGCTAGCATAAGTATGAAGAATGGTGTTAAGACGGTGTAAACATGATACAAGGAAATGTTATTGACAAATAACGAATACAGCTTGTATTACACAAACAGCAACAAATTGGATACCAAAGACTCTAACCACAGCTTAAATATCTAGGATCCTTTTTATCTATTGTACAGTTTATCAATTTACCAAGCTCCTTCAGAGCACAGTAGTTTCCTTCCTCTTACTGCCTTATTTAGAAACCACTATAGAGTATCATTCCTCAGGTGGGTAGAAACATTATTGCAATTTCCAGTGTCAAAGTATTAGTGGACAGTTTGTTGCTGCATGCTTTTCGTGCTATTTTTATCCTTTGTTATCTTATTTCTTCTCTTCCAATCTAAAAAGTTATCATATCCCCTCTCCACTTTTTTCCAAATCACCCAGCAAACCCTGAATGTAACATCTTCAGCCTGTTCTCGTTCTTTGAGGCAGAACCTGTGGCAGGAGAACTGAGAAAAGGTAGACCAGTGTGGGTTTGCCACTGACTCCAATCAGTAGCCCATTCATCCTTTGAGGGAGGAGAGATAGTCTGCCTCTTGAAGTGGAAACAGAGTGTGCTGCAGAACTAAAGATACCAGGTTCTAACTGTGTCGATAATTTGAGGCAAAGAGCTGTTACAGTTGCACAGAATAAAATTTAGTTTTTCCTAGCTTAAAGAAAAGGAAAACTAGGCAATTATTTACCAGAAATGTGTTACAAATAATGTTATTTGAATTGCAAAGACAGCTGCTAAGAAATGTCACGTTGACACCTGTGCAAACCTACATCTTGCCTTTCTGTGCAATTGCATTATAACAATCTTCAATGAGATCACATGCTGTTCTATTCCATAGGCTTCCTGCCTTATTTGCACAGTAGAAAGCAAAATTAAGTGGCATAAGCAAGCACAAAGCTAGTATTTCCTGATTTTAAGTACTTTGCAAAAATAACATTATTTCCTGACTTCTGTGTTATAGTATAGTATAATCAAATCTTCTGCTTTTTAGTAATTGTATGCTCAAAGTAATAGCAATGATCAGTGCTCAGCGCTCTTACAGTTAATATAGTTTCCTATTGCACATCTGGATTTAATGACTTTCCTTTTGTTTCATTTCCCTGTTTAGCATCAGAACTGTGTGTGCCGCATGCAGTTTCAAGTGACCAGCTATCTTCAGAAAACCTCAGTGCAGCTGTGGGACAAAAGATCAGCTCCCCCAACAGGATTTTCTCAGATGAACATAATTATGCTACTATTGTGATTGGGTTCCCAGACCTCTTGGTAAATACTGAGCATTATTATACAATGAAGTAATATGATCTCATTTTTTCTGTAGGCAGTTAAGTACCTGTTTACCAAATGATATGGAAAAAGAAGGGAATTACAGTAAATGACAATTTCATGTAATGTACACCATTTGGTGGGGTAGTCTAATCTGGAGAGATTTCAGTGGAGTTTGAAATAATAAGAAATCAAACAACATAATATCTGGCACGGGCAAAATTCATCATAGGACAGTTCTGAATAGTAATATCAAGATAAATATTTAATAAATCATGGGGGTTTATAGATTTTTAATTAAATATAACCACTAAGAAGGATATAGTGTAATTTTGGACTGCTCAGTGTGAACTTTTTGCTTAGTGTGCAGCAGCTAGCAAGACTCTAAATTTAAGAGAAAGAAAAAGATACAGAAAGTGGTAACAAAACTATACAGTCCCTTCTCTATTTAATAATACAGTATATACTGCATGTAATTGTACTCACTTCTGTGACACAACTAGGAAAGGATCAGAAAGGAAAGTGGAACTTAACAGTGTAATGACGGGAGGCTATTGCAAGGAGTTTTACTTGATTTGGATTTATATTACCAGATTGATTATACTAGCTTTTCCTATTATTTATAACAGATGTGCATTTATTGCAGGAAAAGGGAGGCAGTCTAGAGAAGGGAGTACTAAAGATGTTGCACACTTCAGCACCAACAGTGGTGATGAAGCGTTTTGCTCCCCATGATTTAGACTGAGGCCCTGTCTTTCCTTATACATGGTTTTAAATGTCCACGTGAATGTCAAAGAGGGAGTGTGCTAAAGGCGACAAAATTTCAGAATCAGTGTTTAGAGTTAATGGTGCAGGTATTTAGTATGGACAAGGTATCTGAGCTCTTATTATAGTGGCAATGCTCAGCTGACCAAATGTAGAGGCTGCCTTCAAGATGAGATGATTTAGACTCTACTGATTGTAGCGGGAGGTGAAGCACCTGGCTCACATGTGAACATCTGTATTTATGGCTCTGAAGTGGAGCCAAATCCCAGCCTTAATGCCTAACTTTGAATTCATTACTAAAATATCTGCTTGCATTTCATCTGGATTTAATGACTTTCCAAACTCCTTAGATTACCATAGTGGAAACTATGGTAATAGTTCATTACATAGTTCGATTCCAGATTAGGTTACTTCAATGCTTTCTGTTCATGGTTCAACATGAAGAAGAAAAAAATAGTTGATTCAACTTCAGATCTTCAAAGAGTCTCAATTCCTAAAACTTGTGCAGGTGGTCTGTTGTTTTTCACTCCTATAGGAGTTTTTAATGACAAAATAATCCAGGTTTTTTCTTTGTCATGTGGTGACATGAGCGGTAACCGCAGTAGCTACGTTTGATTTAAAATTACATAAGAAGTAGAACTTAGCAAGAAGTGTTAGTTCTTAGTCTCAATGGCAATAACCTTTTGTTATGTAGACTCCTTCTCTTTTGCAGTCTCCTAGTGAAGTGTATAGCTGGAAAAGAAACTCCTCTCTGAGTCACAAACGTGCTTCTCCTTCTGATCCATTTTATTATGGACCCCGGAGGAAAACAGGAGCTGCAAAACAAACCAATTGTGTAACTTTATTGGCTTCTAATCAAATAGTCAGAATTTTAGCACCTGGAGATGTGCCTTTGAAAGACATTTACCCGAAAGGTAAGACGTTCATATACTTGTGCTGCAACAATTGTATACACTTGTTTTTGTTTTATAAACTGCAATCGCTCACCAGTTTTTCCAAAATGTTTTTAAAGAATCACAGAACAAACATTTGAGGAGGAATGAGAGTAGTTGCACTCATTTTAAAGCCTAATTTGGATCTTATGAACATACTGAATTATACTTTTGAGGAATTAACAGGCTACCTACACTGTGAATACCCCAGTAGATGGGATCTCCCTCTGTCCACACTGGGAACCAGCTGCGGGAATATGATCATTCCAATTCAGCAATCGTCCTTCACTAGTGTTTCCAACTACTTCTCAGTGCCACACAGACACACAGTGATAAGATGGACTTGTCTGTCTAGCTCAGTATTGTCTTCAGCGGGGCCAACAGGAGAGGTTTTTTCAGGAATGCTCGTGAGCCTGGGCACTTCTGTGTCTTTACCTTCATAGAATCATAGAATCGCAGCAGTTGTAAGAGACCCTCAAGATCATGAAGTCCAACCGTAACCTAACTCTAGCACTAAACCATGTCCCTAAGCACCTCGTCTAAATGCCTTTTCAACACCTCCGGGGATGGTGACTCCTCCACTTCCCTGGGCAAAACTTCAATACTTTCTCAGCATTTGCAGCTGTTTTATTAGGGCTGTTGCAGGGAACATCCCTGCCTCAGCCTTGAAATCTCCTTGTCTGGACCTGTTGTCCACGAGTTTGTCTGGTCCTTCTCTCAACTTGTGTGTCTACACAGCAAACTCACAAGTTCACTGCTCTCTGTAACCAGCTCATCTCCCACCAGCTTTATCAAGTGCCCCTCGATCTAGCATTGCAGGGTTGGGTGAATGACAGTTCTGCATTCACCTTAATTGTCACCTTCATGACTTTGTAAACTTCAGTCACATCTGCCTTCTCTCCAAACTGAAGAGACCTGGGTTTTTCAGTTCTTCTCTTGTCCAAGAGAATGAGCAACATTCACATACAGCAAAACCCTCCTCCAGTTGTACACTGATAAAGCAGGTACAGCCTGCAGACCTTCAGCCTTTTTTGTGCTCCCATGCCAAGCTTTCTGTTATCATTGTGTCTTTAGCTTCTTCAGCCGATAGCTAAAAATATACAGATTAGTGCTAAGTAACAGCATTTGTGAGTTTTGCAACCCCCAGAATATTTGGATATGGTAGAATGGCAGGTATTTTGAATTCACCAGCTCAAAAAGCTATTCCTGATTTCTTCCATATGCAAACTTTCTGTCCCAAAATAACTGCTTTGTTACAAATTAAGTATCTTTTACAAAATAAATGATCTAATATGTCTCATTTACCACAGATTACTTCCCTGTGTAGATAAATCCTTTTATTTATTACTAAAAGGATAAAATATTTGCTTGACTAAAGAAGCAAAATCAAGGATACAAACAGAGTAGAAAATTGAAGTTACTTACATTTGTAAAGAAAGGGTTAACTTTTAAAAAGATTAAACTTAATAAAATGTAGTTAGACTTAGCATGATGACCTTGGAACTAATTATACCACTTTGGGTTGTAATCTCATACTTTATAACCTGCTGAAGGGTCAGACTGCGTTATTTTTTTTTTTAAGCCTTCATGGTAAAGAAAAAATATATCTGAATCTGAAGTGGATGGTATCAAAGTTTAGAAGGTAAATCTTCTGAGCTTTTGTTAAAATTAGTTTGTTGATTTGGGAATGACAGAGGGATACAGTGTCTTCAAATGATACCTAAAATTGAGATCTTGACATTTATTTCTAAGTCTTATGAGTTGCTGTGGTATATAACACTTTATAATGCTAGATTAATATAATTAAAAACTAAGAGACGTTCTTCATGAATCCTGGATACCCTTGACCCAAACAAATTATCTACCTGAGCACTGGCTTCTGTCTGACCAAGTAATTTAATTTATATCTGTTGTTGTAGCTGAACAAGTTACTAACTTTTTTTTCCCCCTCAACTATGGTGAAATATATTCATGAATAGTGATTGGTAGCTGTAAATTTATAGAAAATCTTATGAGGTATGATTTGTTCCGTGCTTTATAGCCATTTAAGTTGAAAGATTTAAGGCTTTCTTGAAGATCATTGACATTGATTTTTATTTTCTAAATGACAATTTATGAATTACCAAAACTGATCTTAACTGAATCATGTTTAATATGACTGTATTGATACAATGAAATTGGACCTGAGCAAGACTCTAACATAAAAAGATAGACACCACATTCAGCTTAAGAAGCCCCTAGATTGGAACTGGTTGGTGACTTGAGGAAAATGCCATGTGTGCTTGTCCAGGTCTTATAGTTTTGAAGCATCTAACGACTCTGGGAGACAGGATACTAGATCAGAGGGACCTAGTATTGCCATTGTTATGGCATGAATCCAAAATATTTCAAAGTGAAAATGGGGAGACAGAAGAAAAGAGAGATACATTAATGTACTCAATTGGAAGGTGAAATTATAAGGTATTAGTCCTTACTGTGCCCATTTGAGATTCAGCATTTGCAACCCTCTCTGCTGGGCTATTGTTTCTTCTGGAGTTTGCCTCTCAATCTCACTAATTGACAGACTCTTTAATTGAATGCACATTTAACTGCTATGATCCCTTGGAGATTCAGTGTTGGTTGTTCCTGATTGTGCTGCATAATTCATGGGGGCCTTTGGATGTTTGGTGATTCATCTGCGCTGCTGTTTCTGCGTTGGAAACCTGTAGTTACTTATCTACGAAAGTTCATAGAATCACAGGATGTCCTGAGTTGGAAGGGACTCACAAGGATCACCGAGTCCAGCTCCTGGCCCTGCACAGGACAACCCCACAGTTCACACCATGTGTCTGAGGGTGTTGTCCAGTCTCTTCTTGAACACTGTCAGGCTTAGGGCCGTGACACCTCCCTGTGGAGCCTGTTCCAGTGTCCACCACCCTCCAGGTGAAGAACCTTTTCCTAATGTCCAACCTAAACCTCCCCTGGCAAATCTTCCTGCCATTCCCTCGGGTTCTGTCATTGTATAAGTTGTCTAAGTCTTCATTCATAAGTCTTTGTGTTCTTTCCCGGGTGGTTGTATAGTGAAGGGAATGCATCCTGTTACATGAAATCAAGTATGTGGCAGTCCCTTGAAGTTCTTCTACTAATTCTTATGTGGCCTTTGAGAAGCTTTTTTTATATTCTTGCTTGGGTTTGTGTATCTATCAGACTTTCTTTCTCATCTTCTCAGACAACTGCTCAGGTCTGGCACACAGCCTTCTGTTTCTATGAATGATTCAAAGGGCTCAGCCAGAATCTACCATACTTCAGTATGTTTTACCGAAACTTTTCCAGGATCAACAAAGAAATAATTTTCTTTATGTTTTATCGGAACTGTAAACCAGGATCATAGTTGTTTGAAAATAAATATAGTAATAGTTTCCCCAAAGACTGCCAAATAGATGTATGGCCACAAAATATAAACTCAGACGAAAGATCATGGCAGGATCCAGCAAATAAGTATTAATGTTTATTCTAAAAACAAGGCTATAGAAATGAGGGCTACTTGAGAGCAAATATTTACTTGGATTCTTAGCACTTTCCATATATGAACATAAAATAAGAGTCTGTTACTGAGTATGTATCTCTATTAGTGTGACAGTAACTGGAACAACATGTAGTGTAACACACACAGTTACAGGAATAACCTCAACACATCATCTGGTCCACCTATTTATGTAAGGACAGGATGACATGTTTAGACTCTTAACCGATGTTTGTCAAACAATTGGCCTATTGCTATGCTTCGCTCTCCTTGTATAAGAAAAGCTTTTCCTGGTATCCACCTTTTTTGCTATAAACAAAACAATACTTTCTGTCACCTCCACTCAGTCAGGATAATATTGCTCTCTTTATAAGAATCTTTTTGATATTATGGGACGTGTTTTTCAAATAAAAGGTCTCTTTTTAGATGAAAAAATTCCTTGCATTTGTCCTTATAGCCCGTCTGTTCTAACCTCTGTCACCCCCAGGACTATCTCATGTGCTTATCTTTTCCTTAAAGTTTGGTGTCTAGAGCTGCGTGTAGCTATTCTTCTCCGTTGGGCTTTGGCAAAAGAAGAGCAAACTTCACTTGTTTGGGTCTGATGTTCATGGTTCATCATAAGATCCTGGCCAGTTGCTCCTGTGTTGCATTTAAACATTCGATTACCTTTTCTTCAGCTTCCTTCTCTGCAATCCTTTGTCTTTTCATAATTTAATTTGGTTGATTTGTGTTCTCTCTTTAATTTATAATTTTTAATTCTTATCCCACAGTTCTATCTCTTCCTGTTCAGTTTCAGCTCTGTGTTCTAGATCTTCATCAGAATTTTTAATATATATATATTACCCTCCGTTATTATCAAAACAGAGAGCACATATTAAAACAGTAACAAAATCTAGGCAAAACAAAAGGTGCTCTGTGGCCCACAAACCTCCGTTTTTCTGGACTTCTTTTTCCTATTTCTAATGTGTTTGACATTTTTATGAAGATGAATAAAGTCAACAGATGTCGTACTGTAGATGCACATACTGTAGATATGTAGGTACAGCATGAAGTGCTGTTGTGGGTTGTTCTTTACACTCATTTGCATTTTAGATCCCCTTATACTGCTGATCTTATTGGTCTCTTCTGTGTGTGCTGTGTGCGAGCATCAACACTTCTGCAGGTAACATCAGGCTCTCCATTCCAAGGAGGTGAAAGATGTTATTTCAGAAGGAAATGTAGGCTTGCTTTCATCTTGTGACAATGGTATTTTGTAGCCATACTCTGTGGTGTAATTCAGTCTTCTGGTTCATTTTCTGAAAAACTTAAGTTCCTCAGTTTATTCCAGGCAGATGAAAGGCAGCTCCCAACTGGAAGCCACTTCTGAGCCCAGGCAGAGCGTGCTCATATGTTGGCAAAAGCCAGCGTATGTGCGCACACACACACAAATTTATTTCTGAGGGAGGGACCATAGTATTAGCTGTATTCATTAAACTGTCTATGAACAGAATAATGAATGCCTGATAATCTAGGTCTATTTACCATGAAGTTATAAAATCTTTGCATACTGGGAATCTACCTGCAAAAAGAGCAGTTCAATTTAAGGCAAAAACATCTAGGTTAGTATTACTGAGAAGTTTTTAAGTGGGAATAATAAGCACAATGTTTTGAAATGTTCCTCAACGTACTTTTAAAGTCGGATATACAGCTGACATTGTCTTCAGTGACAGATAAAAACAGTGAGTTAGGGATTGCAGTAGTGCCTGATTAGTACTTTTGTGAGTAGGGCTATATTTGTGTGTAATTTTGACATTTGCTGTCCAAATACATTATTCTTTTATAATTGTGCCTGTGTAGTTGCTCTCTATCATAATAGTGAAACAATTCCATATTTGCAAGTTATACTCCTGAACTGAATGTGAAAGCTTATCATTTTCTGACAGGTACTGTGTAATGAAATGTTTAAATTTAACTTGCTAAATGCAAATGCAATAAGCAGTTAATCATGCAGCAGGAAAATAACATGTTTGCTTATTTTCAGATGTCACTCCTCCACAAGCTGCTGGATACTTGGAAGTAACAGATCTTAACTCAAAGAAAATCAAGTACATTGCTATTCCTAGGTAACTGATTTTATTGATTAGAGCAGCCTCTATCTTACATGAAGAGCAAAGAGAATTTAGAATGAATTAATACTTCAGGATAAGCCAATATTTTTTCTGATCTGGAAAGTAAGAATAATTCATACGTAGTGTGTAAAATTCTGCAGCTGTTGCAGCATATTTTTGTCAACATTTTTCATTCGTTTACTAGGTGGTACCAATGGAAATGTAGGAATTAATTAGTAAATATGGAAGGTAGCTTTCTCTTGCGATTTTCATTCTTTTTGCTCTTTCCCCATCTTCACTCACATTATCATCTACCCTCTTTCATTTTGGTTTGCTATCTTTATTTTCTTTTCCTTTTCCTCTGTATTTAGGGTCTGACAGAGACAGGCAGAACGATCCAGTGCTAGGTGTTAGGAAACCAGGAATCAGGTTCTGGGGCCAATATAAAGTTTACCTTGAAAGCAACTTGAGCTTCTGTGTGCTTTGGTTCTCCCTTTGGAAAGTCCACATTCCCTCAAAAGTACACAGCCTCTCAACTGTGCATGTTTAAATAGTACATGAATGAAACCCATACATCAGGAGTTTTATAGGGTTTTTTTTTTAATTCTATGCATTTTATTTTGATTTTGGCAATATTAATTGATTCTCATTTAAATTAGTTATGCTTCATTAATATTCTGTGGAATTTTTGAGTTAATAGAGAATTAATTTGCGTCTGTTCACTGTTTTATAATTGATCCATTGGCCTATATCTTACACAATCATTAAAAAATGTAAGGCATTAACATAGAAATAGTAGTGAACCACATTTTATTTTACTCTAGGATTTTACAAGAAATTATAAAAATTACAAAGCCAAACTTCAACGTCATCGCCTTTAACCTAGTATGAAGATTTAAGCTATTTAACTCTTCTTCAGTTAGTACATGGAGATTTCAGTCGTAACTAGAAATATGTGTGTTACTGCTTCTTCTGTCTTCGAACATTATTAATTGTAGTATTAGTGCAAGCTGCGAAGTCATTATGCATGTCATTAACAGTACTGAAAAAAATGCAAAGAATCGTTCCTACATTATCTAAATTTCCCGTCATATTCCGTAGCTATTAGGCCCTCTGTTTCAGCAGCAATTCTTTGTCTGCAAGTTGGCTGTTTAAAACAGTGCTAGGATTCTCTGTGCATAGAGCTGTGCCATCTTTAAATGAGTGTTTAAATCTTCATTTTTTTGTTAAACGTGTTCTTTCAAGTTGATGGAAAGGTATTTTCCTCAGTGCCCAGGTCGTGTTCTCTCTTTTTTTTTTTTAGTTTTGTATTTTTCTAGAACACGTTTTTAAATTTTTCATACTCATTATAGTTTTTTTGTAAAGACTGATTTTCTTCAGATAGATGAGCTCTAGCAGTGGGTTAGGCAACACATTCCCTTTCAGCCTGGTATTTTATACTACTTTTTATACTGACAAGTATCTTCTGATCATAGCCACTTTCAGCAGGTGGAATGTTTCAGATATAAAGTAGTGGGTCTGCAGGGCTTAGTTAGAGTCTCTTATGGAATGAGGATTTAATTTCATTTAATTGCCGCCTTAGGTATGGAAACACTGGTTCTCTTTTTAATTGCAACTTCAAGAAAAATCACATTAATTCTTGTTTTTCAGATCAGAGTCTCTCTCTCCTTACACATCTTGGCTCTCTAAGATCTCGGATGCCGATGCCCTGTTGGCACCACTGGGCAAAGCGGGTTTGGTTACAGTGGACATGGGAGGCGGTGTGAGGCTGTGGGAGACCGGGCTGGAGAGCCTCCAGCGGTCACTGCAGGACTGGAGGAACATGATCGGCCAAGAAGACGGCCGTCCGGTGCAGGTAGGGCTTCACAGAGCTGAAGAGAAAAGCGTTTAACAAAACGAGTTGCAAAGGAGTTTTCAGCTGGGAGTGGGGTCAAGGGAGAGCTGTTGAAAACCCCTGTGAAGTGGAAATATGCCTGCGAGAAAAATTGAATAGACATCTTCACTTAAAAAAAAAAAAGATAAAACAGATTAATTAAAAAGCTTATTTGTGACCTTTATAATTATGGTTACTGACAGACTCTTTGTCTTACAGTGTTTGTATTTTTGTCAAACTCCAGTACATTTAAATGCAAATCAATTCTTTATCTCCTAGTGATTTTTAACTTCAACTTTCAAAATGTAGAACAATGAAATTAATTTTTTAAGGAGAGCATGTGCTTTTCCAGAGTTCATATACTTGGAAGAAAATATTGTGCTTATACTTTAGAAAAGAAACATGAAACCTAGGTGGAAGATACCTGGAGTTCACAGTAGTGGTTTTGACTAATTTTGGAAATTCTCCCAGCTGAGCAGAGTTACCAGGATCTCCATACAGTCACGTTCTCATGTGAAATATTTAGGTAAATATTGAAAATATACAGCATATACATGTATGCTGTGTGTGCGTGTGTGTATGTATACACAAGTCTTAATGTATGGGCTAGTATCTATCATCCCCATTGCAACACAGAGGGAAAATTCAGGACTGTTCAACTGTTCTTTAATTTCTGTTAGTGACTGGGGAAGGTATCACTTTACTTGGAAGAACTAGAGTGTGTTTTAGGAGGACTTCTCTACCTTCGACTAGGCAGATCCTGTCTCTATCTGCCATTGCAATTAATGTTTCATGTATTTCTGTAACCACTTTCACAGTGCGTTAGAATGGGAAAACAGGATGAGTCTTTTGTACTCAGATCTCTCTATATTTTTGTTCACAAGGTGTCCAGGTATCTCAAGTGTGAGTAAGGTTTATTAGGCCGAAAGCATAGCTCTTCTTTCACTTTCCCACTCTGAGCTCCCTTTCTGCAAGATGTTCTGCAGTTACAGAAACTTCTGCAAGAACCGACGTGTTCTTCTTACTGGACCTCAGCAAATGCCTTTCATAAAAGTCGTGAAAAAAGGAAAGTGTTACCCAGTGACACGTTTGTGTGGATGCCTGTTGCTTTGCCAGTGCCATTTTTATTACCAGTGCAGTAGCACTAGCACCATCTTATGGTCAGATACAGTTGGTTTATACCAGCCCAATTTAATCTAGTTTAATGAAGTTGACTAGTAGAAACGAAAGGAGGCAGGAGGAACAGTTAAGAGTTTTACTTGTTTTAATAGTTGTTTTTCCTTTTATTTTTTTGTTAACTTGTGATTTTATTCAACAGTATTACTGTACTGTCAATCATAGCCAACTACATATTAGAGAACACTGGCTTGGAAAGTACACATCATCAGAAAATTTTAAGTCGTTTAACTAGTAATGTCAAATAACCGTTTTTTTAAAGGCTAAGAAGTTTTTCTACAGTCACGAAGCAGTTTTCAAGATCTGTTGTAAAATTCCTCTCTCCTGACAGCCTGCCTCTCTAATTGGTAGACACATTCCAAGGTGAAGTCTTCGTATTATCTTTCTTTCCTCTGTGAACGTGGGGTGTAGAGCTCAAGTCAGTGGTTTTTCAGAACTCAGAATGGAATACTGTTTGATTTGAGCTGAAGGACTGAAACTAAGCCTCCTGTGGGATCTTCAGACTTGTGTGATTGTCACTAACTTCTGTTTCTCTGCTTTACACACTTTACTTTAGATGGAAAGGTAATGAGACCTAAGAAACTTTGTTTACAAAGGCATTACAGAACAGTAAGCAGTTAATTAAATATTTTCTTTTATGTACATCTCTGATAAGATAGTAGATATGTAGTTGCTGTGTAAACTCTATTATTTGCTATTTGGAGACCAAGGCCTTCACCTTTCATACTTAACTTTTCAATGGACTAGATATAGAAGCAGTATTTATTAAGGCATTCATTTCTGGAAATGAAAAGTTAGTTTGAAGACATATTCATGTAGATACCCCATGTTAGGTAAGCACAGCAAGAACTCCAGTGTTTCCTGTTCTAGAGACAATTACTTCACGAAGAAAGTTGCAGCTAAATATTTCCTGATACCTGTTTTTACAGAATTTGAGGTACTTTGGAGCCACGCATTGATCTCTTCATTCAAGTGTATGGCAATCACCTTATTTTGTGTGATGTTTCATGCTGACACTTACATTAAGGATCTTGGAGTCTAATGAGGCATCTCTAATTCCTTGACTCTACCCATCATTGCCAATCATCTTGTAGCAGAAGCTCACTTAAGAATATTGTAAGTGTTCCACATATCACTAGAATTCATTCCCCACCCGCCCTCAGTTCCCCTAAAAAATTTCCCTAAAAGCTGCCACTGATGCGTCATGCAAAGCTACTACAGGCTTAGCAAAGCTTCTTAGCCCTTCATGGTCATGTGCGTAGACCAACGTGAGACCTGTCTAGGTGGTTGGGAACGACTGTTCTGCAAAAACACATGGAATCTCCCTCAAGCTTCCTGACTTTTGAGAGAGAAAAAGAATTAGAGGGCTTTCAATATAAATATAGATTCGAAGAAGTGGAAACAAACCTTCAACCAGGCTTCAGCTGGAACTTGTGGTGCTGTCTTCTAGGGCTGCATTTTTGCTTTCACAAACACATTAAATCTCAGAAACAGGTTGGGTGTAGGTAAGCAATGAAACAGAGGAAAACACGCAGCTGTTCCACTTATGATCAGTAATTAGGCTCCCTTGATATAATGTCATGGCAGTCTTCAAAATAGTCAACACTTGTTTGCTATTGTTGATACACTCAGCAGAGTTCAAACTGCTCAAGTGCTGAGGCTACAAAAATAGTTTCTGGAAATATGGTTTATGTTTACATGTTATGTTACATTTACATAAGTTTTGTGGCAATAGGCCAACATTGATAAGTTTGTGTTACTTTTTGCATCAAAGGGTTATGACAGAAATTAAATAGAAAATAGAAACACCAATTACATTCTGATATAGTTGGGCTGTTGTTTTTCAGTAAGCATGGTTTACTATTATGTCTCATTTGGGTAGACGACAATGCTTACATAAAAATAATTAAAAGGTGCATAATTTCAAGGTATTTCAATAGATAGTAAAGCATCATGCCCCTTAGGCACCTGAAATCTCTGCAGCAAACTCACCATGCAAAATGACATCCCAATGCTGAGGATAGTCTAGTACCAAGATTTTCCAAAGAAGTGATCTGATTGATCAAAAAAAAAACCTAAACGTTGGAATCTGAGATTTCTTTGGGGTTTCTTTTGGTGGGTTTTTTGGTATCTGTGTTGTTTGATGCATGTGTGGAACCTGCACTAGATGCATCATCTCATGTGCGTGAGATGAGTTTCCAAAATCACAGTAATGTGTGTTTGTAGCTATATAATAAAGGCCTAAGGAGTTACCTGGTTGCAACTCTTCTGACTTCCTATGGACTCTTCTCTCTCATTTTCAGTAGAGCAAACCTTCCTCATAAACGTTAAGGTACTTAGTTGGAGATGAAATCCTATTTTCATCTAAATGAATAGTTAACAAAACAAAAAAAAAAAGAGCCTTCTTTCCATTTTCCCATCTTTCTGATGTAATCCTAAAACAGGGTCGCAATCTCCTGGTAGATTCCAGATCTTAAAGCTCAAGGCCTGCCTGTTCTACAGGACACTGCTTCTTCAAGGGTGGTTATTGCTTACCTCTCTTTGGCCTACGACAGTCATCCACTCTACATAGGAGTTCTTTGTAGTGTGTCTTTTCCTCAGAAACTTAACAATCTGAAATCTGTGGCTCAGTTTGTGTCTGCTATAGGAGCTCAGATGGGTTTCTTGAATGACCCAGATTCAGCCAATATAATGTCAAGATCACGTGCTGTAGGACTGA
Source organism: Pampusana beccarii (assembly GCA_013399365.1). NCBI lineage: Eukaryota > Metazoa > Chordata > Aves > Columbiformes > Columbidae > Pampusana > Pampusana beccarii. The sequence goes on along the minus strand of VWYH01011069.1, from coordinate 1,078,180 downwards.
ACAGAGGAGAGGTACAGCAAATGTGAATTGAGTAAGCACCAGCCTTGCTAATACCAACTGTTTAAAACTAAATTATTTGATTTTGATAGCTCAGCTACCATAAGTTTATTCTGCTTCAAGTAGGAAAATTATACCTATGCTTACCTATGAGCAAGAACATGCCCTGTGTAGAACCTGAATAATAAAACGCCTCCATCATCCCAGCACTCTAATCTCAAGAATGATGGACAACACCAAGTTTAAAAAATCATGTACTTGTTTGTATGTGGGTCAGTCCAAAGGATTGTGTGAGACAGACATGGACACCTACTCCCGGCAGGTTTCTGCTCACTGGGTCAACAGCTCAAAACATTTGGGCAGCCCGTGTCACTGAAGACCATTCACATAGTGTCTGTCAGTAACAGTCCACCTGTTGGGGGCAGACCTTTATTTGGACAATTCCATAATATGAAAGCAGGCCCTTCCAGAGACAAGAAGCAGCCTGGAGATATTCCCTCCCTTTTTTTTTTAACCTCGGTTTGCTTTTGTGACTTGACCTGATCTGTCTATTCTCTAGCGAAAAGCCAGCTGAACAGTTAAGTCACGTTAGAGTTCATAGCCTCACAAAACCGAGAGGGTGGAATGAATCTAGAAAAACACGTGAATGAGAAAAAAAATCTTTGTTCGCCTCTCACCAGTGGCGTGAACAACAAATGCACTGGGGACAGTTCTGCGGTGTTGTGTAGAAATTCACACAGTACTGGCCCAGATTCCTTCTGTTAGAAGAGGTCCTAGAGGTGGACAACTCGGCATGACTTGGATTTATTTTGGATATGCTTTGGGCCTTGGCACTTGCAGGAGACATCAATTAGATGTATGTAAAAATAGAAAAGGCTTTAGATTAAGATTCTGGGACATTTCAGTCAAGATCTTCTGCCCTGGCGAACTGACTGAGATAATAGTTTTCTGTCAAAAATGAATGCTTTTACCTTAAATTGTGATTCCTTTTCCTAGTGGCGCTAGAGGCATATTCTTTTGGTTTCTGCTATGACTAGTTAACATTTCACTGATCTAGTGTTTCCACAAAGCATGAATCATTGTAACTAGCTAAATGGGAAGTGGAAAAACACTACTTCATCCATCCATAACTGTTTCCCCTTAGACAACCCTAAACATTTAAATATGTAATTATTGCAACATGTGGAGCCAGCTTGCGTTATCGTTGTTTTCTGGAGGAGGGAACTGAGACATCAGGAAGGCAGATCACTTGTTCGAGTGCATGCTAAATGTCTACACCACAGTGTCAGAGGTGGGATAAATGCACTACACACCCATAAGGATATGTAAGCATACTTTGTACCTGTGCTGCCAAGCTGAGTAGCCTCATTGTCCTTGAATGTTGCAATCAGTGTGAACACACCTTAAATTGGGCAAAAAATTCCATATAAAAGCAGTTCAGCCACCTAAGAAAACAACTGTCAGCTCTATAGCTCAGGGTTGAAACAGGCTTAACTGAGATGAGTAGAGACATATTCAGCAAAGCTCCAGAAATGCAATAAATGGATTTTCTTTAGATTTAAATGTCTGTCTTCATGGTCTTACAGCAGCACTCAAAAATGATAACAGAACATGTAAGTTATTCTGTGTCCTGTGAACAGCTAGAAGATGTGAACATATGGTTCATGTCAGTAACATAAAAGAGCAATGTATATGTGTTCATCACCAATAGCTAAAAAAATTAAGGGTGTTTTTTTGTGTGTCTTAGCTGCTCAGATCATCCATGATGCAAGGGCTTTTTGCTAAAAACAGCATTTTGATGAGTTGGGCAACACTCAGTAGAAGTTTCCAACATTCAGATTTTCTTCTGCAATCCATCAGTTAACCTTGAGATCTGATGAGGTTGAAGGGAAATGCTAAGTAGCTATTATGGCATGCCAGATCCATCATTAGAAATATATTTAAAATGTGTTCATATCCTACCTAGAATTCAGGTAAAGCCTGTGTTGAACTGGTCTCAAAGTTGAGTACATTTTTAAAGTAATCATAATGCCAAAAATGTCAATTTTATTGTTGAAATTAGAAGAAATGTAATCGTATTAAATTAGGTGGAGGTGTGTACATATATAGTTGTGTGCATATATATATTCACATATATATATATTTGCGTATGTGCACACATGTATACACACATTGAAACACACACGTGCACACGAAAGTTCGCGTTTTTGCCCGGATGTTATACCTTGACATTGACTTTCTTGAATTAGAATTACCTCAGATCAGCATAACTTAGCAGGTACCCCTGTCCCTCAGGGGCTGAGGAGTTCAAAGTGGATTTAGAGGAGGAGATTTTAGAGCAATTTAGGAAAAAGATCTCGGGATCCCTGTGTTACAGGGATCAGTAACTTGTCCCTCCTTTTGCCAGGTCGTTGTCTGTCGTTGGCTGGTTAACAGACCCGTTAGCACAAATCCTGCCTCTTGTCTGGCTTTTGTACCTGAGCAGTTATCTTAGCTGGTGTGTGCCTGATACAGAGCGAGAATATAGCTCAGGCATCTACCCAGACTCAGAAAATAAGAAATTTTCTCTGGATGCATTCACAGCCTCCTTTCCCCTGACACGTTTTCATCTCCTAGAATGGAGGGGAGTGGACATCATTGGGCTGGCCTCTGATGGCAACAGCGAGAGGTTCAGAGCAATCATCACGAAATACGTGGAGATCATCAGGAATGCAGGATGATGCAGTATACCAAGTATTGTCTGGTAAAATAGTAGCTACAGAGGAATTTTAAAAAATTGGAAGAAAAAAAATGGTATCATGGTTATTTACAATCTTTGCAATTTGACTTCTCCATTGTTTGGCCAGAACAAGGGCAAGAGGAAGGTGATTGATAATCTTGCAGTGCTTTTTAGTCCTGCGTTAATTATAGCTGATGGTTTCGGAAGAGCCGTTAGATTTTTTCCTTTCATTCCCTCATACGGTTATTACAGAACAACAGAAATGTTGTGTAGCTGCATTTGAGTTTTCATAATATGATGTAGGTGCTTTCCTTAGAGGTTTTGGGAATTGTGTGTAGAGTTATTGTGGAAATAAAACATGAATAACAAAAAGATCTCCCTCATTTATATGGATTGAATGTCTATGTTTTACTTTCCAGCAGTCATGCCTTGGTTTATTAATGACTAAAGCCTTTGAAAACACGCTTCAAGTTCAACTAACTCATGGGAGTTTGTTGATCCAACCCTCTTTTTAAAATCTCAGCTTGTTTACAGAGGGTCTCCTTCTCTTCCTTAGAATTTTTCACCTAAACCTGTGCTCACTAAATACCACGCAGCCTTCCACAAGCCTTGGTGGGGTATCAGGAGTTAAACATTTACCTCACAGAGAAGGTCATGCTTAGCTACACCCTTTACCCTGCTTCTTCTTGAGACTGTGTTATATCAAAAAGAAAAAAAAAAAAACAGCAGGTATATTATACTTAATAAATAAGGCTTAGTTTTTACAGGCAAAAGCAGTTCCGTTTCATTGCTTTAAACAACATTTGCATGTACCTGCACACAAGCAGCTCGGGCAGGTTGCTGCGGCTGTGTTTGGAAATACTGAAGAGCAACAACAAGGAGAAGGAGCAGGGTCCAGCTGCAGCCCCGTGGGCATTTCAGTGTCTGCTGCTGAGCTAAGTGTGGGAGCTCCCGTTGTAACCAGGAGAGCCTGAAGAGCTCACCTGGCAGGAGCCGCTGGTGTTTGTCCTGCCGTGTGTGGCTCTGCAGACACCGCTGCCCGCGGCGGCTCCGCACCCCAAACCTCGTCATCAGGGTGCAAGGTGTTATTTATGGATTTAAGGAAATGGATTCGTAGAAATGGAGGGGGTTTCCACCATGCCTCTTTCTCTTATTTGGGCTGAGACCTGAAAATCTGTAGTTTTTTGATTCTCTGCCATCTTTGGGTGATGATCATCTTATTCCCTTCCTTCTCATTTATTCTGTTTCTATTCTTCTCAACTAATCATGCAGAACTCTGCATGAATTATTCACCCTTAAAGTGAATTACCATTTTTGTTTTTATTGAATGCACTCTTTTATTCTTTTTATTTTTCTGAAGTTTCAGTTTGCACTTGAAAGTTTAGGGTAATGCAAGTTAATCTGATGAAATTTATTTTTACGTTGGATGTCTATCTAAAGAATAATTGATTCAAGAGTTTCGATGATCCCAACTTGTTTATATTTACCACTCAGGATCTACTTTAACCTATACCAATGATTTAATTTTTTTTTTCCTTTTTTAGAAGTGAAATTTACTTTATAACATTTTAACAAAAATCCAGCCTTTTCCTGATGTTAAGACTGAACCGGGCAAAGCTGCACTTCTTGATTGAAGATAAAAGCAAGAGTGGCCAGTCCTTCCCACCACCCCTGCTTCTGTATTTTCTGTTTCAGACCAAGTAGATTTTTGACCACATGAGGGCACCAGTGAGCTAACAACAGTGGTTTTGCTCACCCCTTAAATATTGGTGGTACAAACCCTGTAAATTAAGAAAGTATATGCAGTGGAGAGTTGTTGTTAGTTTGGAATAATGGTATCATGGCATTCTGCAGTCCTGCACAAGCTCCTGAAAAACCTGGAGTACTTCAGATTACAGAGTTATCCGGTCCATAGATGGATTACAAGGTATGGTTTGATGGTGTTTGCCGTTCTGAGATCCGTGAGCCCCCAAGTACACAATTTAGGTCTGTGGACTTTTCGTGGACTGCGTGATGCATTTTAGCCAAGCGAGGAGTAGCAGACCTGTATGTCCCCTTGAAACAAAGCATCCCTCCGAGTATGGGGGAGCATAAAACTAGAAAGCCACGAACGTGCAGAGCTCGGTAAGTTCACATCTCTGAAAGTCGCTGCTGGGTAAAGCAACTCAGATGGAGATCATCGGCTCTCTGTCAAATACTTTTTCTCTGAGGATTCAGCTGAAATGAGGCCCTTGTTGGAAACACTATACTAACACCTCTAAAATACATTCCCTTTCCTAAAGGTCTCCCAGTCTAATTAGAACAGACAGACAAAGGGCAGGAGTGGAAATAAACTTAACTTTCTGTTAGAGCGGGCTGATCCAGCACAAAGTTTCTCTTTCTTCCTCTGACCTTCCCGTGAAAGCCCACAGTTCTCATGGGAGAAAACATAATAACCCCCACACGCCGTCTTTCGGATCTCAAGAAGTCTGCAGCAATGCACACAGGTGACGTGCAGACTGCAGCTCCTGGCGCCGGTGAGATCCTGCTGGCCCAGCAAGGCAAATGCGTGCTAATAATTCTGCCCTTATGAAAGTTGCTCCCTGATTAGTGAAAGGACAAATGTAGTGGAAATGTAAATCATCCGATCTGTTAGAGTGGCGCTAAACACAGGAGTCTTTCCTTCAGAAAACAGAACAACATAGTTGATCTTTAATAACTTCCACCTCTGCTTTTTAAGGACATCTTTAACAAGGTCCTACGTCTATAGAAAAGAAGGCTTTTCTGCTTCCACGTGTAATGTTTTTTCAGCTTTTGACCATGCAATGGTTTTCTGTCCAGACTATTGCAAGTCATCATAATGTGTTGACTTATCCCATCTTCCTAGCTCTTGATTATTCAGGGTACTCCAAATTCAGTGGTTTCTGAGTTAATTGATATTAGAAGGTGTGAAGTAATTATGATAAATAACCAAGCTAGACATGGTCTGTCTGCTCTGATAATATTTTGTAGTGGATTAGCAAAGTAAAAAGGTGATGACCTCACATCTTTTAGTTGAACAGAACTGACTAGGCAATTTTTAATAATGACAGAGGAAAATGGAATGTACACAGGTGTTAGCGTAGCAGAGGACCTGATAGATGGAAACAAATGTGTGATATTCCCTCATTACTTGATTTAGTTTATCCAGCTTTTAAGCCACAGAGTGCATATTCGTGGACAAAAGGCTCTAATGCATCTGCTGCTGCAGAGTTTCTGAGTCGGTTTTTCGAGTGACAGCATTTAGTTCAAAGCAAGACCCACAGCAGCAATGACTGCATTTAATATAGTGGGGTTTTAACTGGTGTATAAAAACTTCATTTGCAAGCCAGATACCCATTTTTACGTGTTTCACTCCCAATCTCCACCTCTGTCCCCACTCAGATTCACTTTTCTAAAATCCTGTTAAAGCTGTGATGCTTTGATTAGTTTTGCTATTTGAGACAGAAGTTTAATGCCTGTATGGATTTAAAAGCTACTTTCAGAGGGAAATGTTCGCAGGAGCCAGATAATACGTGAAGTTTCATTAGTTCATTTTCAATTCTTGCAAAGTTTCACAGACAAGATAGAAAATCAAAATGAAGCCAAATGAATGAAGAAAACCTATTAAATGTTTTATACTGCAGTGCGACTAATGTTTTTTCATTTCAGGATACGATAGAAGAAACAAGAATTTCATACATTATTATTGTCTTAGCTAATACTGAATATTCCTTTCTGTGGAAAAAAAGAGTTGTGGGCTCAATTTTGTGCTGTTGATGTGGTTATAAATTGTGCTCTTAATTTTTAGTACATAGAAAAAAGCTGTACATGGTATAGTAATAGAAACCATTAGAATTTTTTTGCCTATTTTTGCCTTTTACTGGTTTGTGTAAATAGATTATAAAAGATCATAGAATCAGGTTTATAACAGAATGTAAAACCACCATGGAACAGGCAAATTAGCCTTTCATTTGCCTGATGAGGAATTTTTATATACTCTTCGAGAAAATAATGTGTATATTCATGCTGCTGATAAACAATATGTTCGAGGAAAGGATGTGTTAATATTTGTGACCTGTTAGATGCAGCCTGGGGTAATACTGAGGTTTTAAGGTTGGGGTGGTGGGCAAGAGGGTGGGGATAAGAGAAAACAAAGATTTTGTTTCAGGGAAAAATCAGTCTTTTGCACATCACTCAAATGCATTCTGCATGCAATGGAATACATTTCTTAATCATTTGTGCCACTGTGTGATGGATTATTTGATGCCTTTTTCACCTGGAGAACAGTCATGTTTTGTTACAGCCAAAGTCAGTGTTACTATGTAACAGTGTGTGGTCGTGATAAAAGATTTTTCACTGATTTTGATGAAGAAATTGACACCTCCCAAATAGCTGTAGGACAAAAGTCTAAGATGTTTTCGCTTCATTTCCTGCGATGATCTTCTGATACATGCCCAATCTTTGTCCACAGTGCTAATAAAGAAAACAAGCTAGTTGAGAAAACATCAATATTTTAACTTTATAGTGGTTTTATATTCATGTAATTCATATTTTTCAACAATGATTTATTGCATTTTAGGGGAAGTAACGCATATTCTTCATTGACTGTAAGCTGCACTGTTTAATATATTGTGTATTAATCAAAAGGCAAAATAGAACATTAATTCTTTCCCTCCATGTCCCAGGTGTGTTAGAATAAGAGTGGATGTCTGCTAATTTGCATCTTAGCAGGGTTCTTTACAATAAAAAGAGTAAACGAAGAATAGGATCTTGCCAACCTAGAACCTGCCTACATTTGCCTACTTTCCAGGACTGTCTAATCATGCAGTCAATGAATATATTGCACACCTCTTTAATTTAGATTAAACTAAGCACCTAAATCATGTGAACTCTATTCCACCTCAAATCTTTCTGATCAACGGTAAGAAACACCCAATAATGCAATATTATTATGAATACTAGCATAAGTGCTTATGAAAATAGTTATTGCTTCGGCTCTTTACCTTTTTCTTTTCACAAAGTCTTCCTATGTAAATATTCTCCACAGCTCTGCAGCCATGACCCTGTTTGCTTGTATTTTGTAAAATGATGTTTTGCCCATTTGTGTGTGTTTATTAAGTTGTGACACCTGGAGTCGTGCTGGTTTCAGCTTTAGTACCTGTGTTGTATGCGGAATGCTCCCAAGAATGCTCAAAAGGGCTTAGTAGAAAAGTTGGGTAATTGTTTGTCACCACATACAACAAGGAGGAATTAGTTTTATTTGTTTTATGTAGATGTAAAATCCTATAAGGAATAGCCAGCTCTGTTTAAACCTACCCAAAAGGATAAGAAAAAATTGATTTGGCAAGGTCCAAGGAATGGAAATATAGTCCATTTTTTAAAGAAATTGCAGGATGTTAGCCTGGAATTAGAGTATTTTTTCTGCTTTTTTCCCCCCTTTTTAACTTGTATCTGGAGTATTAAAATAAGCGTTGTGTTTTGCAGAAGAGGACTTAGATATGAGTTAGCCCTGACAGAGCCAGGCACATGAAAACTGAGAGGGGAAAAGGTCTGTTCCCCGCACAGGGGGCAGCTCACCCCTGTTGGACACCAGAGCTTCTTTCCCAGTGCTCGGGCAGAAACTCGCTGCTGTTGCCGCCGGCACCGCAAAGGAGCTTTTCTGGTGAGCACTTCTCAATGGGAGGCACTGACACATCCTGCGCCTTTCAGGAGCTTAACCAAGTCAACTGCACCAGAATACACAAGTAAGCTGCTGTATTGAATAACCATCTCTCCAGCCAGCTTGCTGTGTTGAGCAGAAGCCTGTCCTGTACAGGGCAGGGTGACAGGAATATCTGTGACCAAAAAAACCCAATCTGCATCAAGGGTGCATCCCAGTCTGCCTCAAGGAAAAAAGTCCTTTGCATTTTACTGAAAGCCGTAACTCATTTATTACTTTTCTATTCAAAACTAGAAATATTTTCAACCTCATCTGACCTCAGCCAACCACAAGTTCTTTTTCTGTCAGCGGTTGAGTCTTAAGTCCACATTCTGCCCATTGTTTTAGAGAGTCAGCTTTTTACAAGACTATAATGGAGATATGGGCATGTAAGACAGTGAGAGCTGTTGCTTAGATCTCCTGCATGAAAATCCCAGGAATTAAGAGAATTTCAAGCGAGAAAATACAGGAGGAGGTGAGATTCTTTTCTCATCTCTGCAATAAAGATACCTCCTGGAATTTTAGTCTTTATTGTAACAAACTTGAACAATGAGGAGCTGATGTATGGGCTTAAAATGCACGGGTGAAAAGATGGCAGTGTTGAAAGTTGTGAATACTCTGAGACGTGAATGATTGGATAATAGATACACAGAAATGTTCATGTTAGTTGACTTTGCTAAGTGCCTTTTACTCATTAAATTGGAAATTATAAACATGTTAGTAATAGAGGTATTAATATATGTTCAGTCTAGGTGTACTTTGAATAGTTTCTTAAAAGCATCTCATAAAAACTTGGCCGATTTAATGATTTTATGGCCATCAGACATATAAATGTGACCTGCTGAAGACTGGCTATCGTTTGTTTTATTATATTTATTTGTTTTGCACAAGCAAATTGAGGGCAACCAGCACTTGTTAAGATACAGAAATGCACAGTTGTGCTACTTGGGGCTGCCTTTGAAGCTTCTTTTTAGAGACATATTTTTCTTCTCAGTTGCATATTTTTCTTCTCATTGCAATGTATGACTAAGATTACTGGGTGCTAAAACGTTGTTGAGCTCATTTCTATGAAATCAACTGAAGCTAAATTTGATAATGCTTTTGGTCAGTTTTGTTACAGAGAGTATTTGTTTGCAATATACTAGAAAAAAAATGAAATCTGAGCTCAAAAGGAAGTACTGTAATTGTGAAAACAGCTCACACATTAGAACGAAATGCTGATATAGGTGTCAGACATAAATCATTTTAATAATAGAGTATAGCAGCCCTCTCCATAATTCACACATTTTGTGGATGGGTTATTGCAAGGGCCTTTCTTCCTGTAGTTGTGACAATCTTGTAGAGGCAATGCATGTTGTACCTGGATCAGCTGGGTGATCCTCAACAAATTCAGCTCCCGTCTTTTACTGAGGGATGATAAAAGTACCAAAATGTGATGTATGCCAGTGCCTCCTTACTCTCCAGGGGTTATTTGTATTAAATTAGATGATTTTATGTCAGAATTCAATAGAATTCAATCCCACAGTTCACTTAAGTGGCGTGAATGTGTTTCTACATTCCCTTCTAAACGTGGTTAAGATTTGGTTACTACACAATTGGATGTCCCCTTACCACAGTTTTCCTGAGCAGCTGAAGTCCAGACAAAACTACCAGCCTGTTGGTCTGCATTTAGTAGCTGTTTGGCATAAGTATGACACAGATGTGAAACACCTGGTTTTATTGTGTTGTTGCGTGCGTTGAATCATGTAACTGGCTTCTCTGAGCCTCTTTATCTTCTTTACATTACTATATGAAAGATGATAAGATCATTTAGTTTCCAAATTACATGTGTTTGTATCAGCTTCCCTTATTCAGTTGGCTCTTCGAATCCCAGTGTTGTCAGAAAAAAAATATAATTGGAGCAATGTAAAACTGTTTTGGTGTCCATTCATATATCTCAGAAGCAACTGCCATAGAGCAAGTTTTTCAGAGACCAGCTTCTTTCATTGAACGTAAAATGAGTGTTTAGTTCTATTCCTGCCTGGCTGCCCTTACTTTCTGGAGTGAATGGATCTGTTGAGGGTTGAACTAGATGATTTCCAGAGGTGCCTTCCAACCCCAACTGTTCTGGGATTCTATAAGAGGCAAGACCAGAAAATCAAGTCAAAGCATTAACAAGTCTTGGTATTTTGTGTTATTCCTCGTTTTCCTTTTCTCTCAAGCACCTCATTCATACCATTGCCTCTTCAGACAGACACATTCCTTTAGCATCTTTCTGACCTGCAGTCTTCGTGTTCTTCTGGCACACAATTCTTGTTTACTTGCTTCATTGACTTTGGAAGACCTGCAGATCCTCCACCCATTGGTGTAAGTGCCTGAGAACATGTAATAGTACAGTCAAAGAAAAGAACAGAATGTAAACCAGGGACTAAGATCACTGATGATTACTGTGAATTTGGACTTTATAGAGAATAAAATAAGAATCGCATGGATCCCAGCAGAGGTTGGCAGATGTGCTGCTTCTGTGGTGAGAACCTGCCCAAACAGGCAGTGGAAAAGGGCTTTCGTGCTCTGATCGTGAATCACCAATATGTATAAACAAGTTTACGTAATGCACAACTGACATATGTGTGCCATGACTGTTTTGGAAATCAAAAGGAAGACAGAGAAGGAAAATTTCACAGTTTTTCTGGCTATTCTACTCTGTCACATACCTCATAGCTGAAACTCAGGGCTACTGGACTGAATTCATCTGTTGTTTTACAGAGCTGCGACGTGCACACCAGGCAGTATGGAAGCTTCACAATAATGCACTAATGAATAGCGCATTTCAGTGCATGTATAGCTAGAAAGAGCACAGATTTCTCTCAAAAAGAGATGCTTAGTCAAAACTCTCGCTGAAAGAAACAGTTGATAGAAGTCCCGATATAGATTAAAGAGGAAAGTATTCAGGAGGGGGCAGACCAACTTTTGAGAAAGCAACATTTTTATGTATTTGGAAAATAGCCATCACAACAGTAAGATAAATCTCAATACGTTTAGAAATTTCGGTTGGACAAGCTTGGAAAACTTACTATGGATTTCTTAGATTCGTTTGAGCTTTTTCTTTCAGTATTTGTTGTTATTGTCTTCCTTCTCACTCCAGATAAACTAGATTTTTCCCACTGACTGTCTTTCAGTTTGCCAGGTTCGTAATACATCCAGTTTTGGATCCTCCCCCTTAAATCTGCCTTTCAACAGTTTCTAACATCAAGAAATCCTCCAGCCCTCAGAGGGGTGACTTATTTTTGGCTCCTCCATCTCTTTATATCCGTCATGCTGAAGAAGTACCGTTGTCCAAAAGTTTTTCTCTTCAGTTTTATTCCTCATCGTTCTCCTGATTTCACATTCAGCCTCAGTGATTTACTGTTGACTTCTTTCTAAAATATATCTTCAATTCTAATCTAGATATTTGCTAGTCTAAATTTTACTTTATAGAGGCGCCTTCAGAGCAGAGAGAAGTTGTTAGTTGTAAAATGCCTTGAATGTACATTAGTGACTTACCAGGCTTTTCTCCTCCCCATCCCTGTCTTCATAGAGTCACTAATGAAATTATCTAAGAGCTCAAAGAAAAATCAGGAAGATACCTCCGGAAGATTTTCTTCAAAGGGCTCTACAGTGTGCTGATTTAACACAGTTTCTAAGCCTGTGGTAGATTTAAAAAGCAATTCCCTCAGCAAACCAGTGTTAATAAAAATTGGTTGTTAAAGTATTCAGATGTAGAAAAATTTTACTACCTTCTGTGTGCATAAATGTCACTTAACAAACAAGTAAATGAGCGAAACTGTTGCATTTGCTGGCCTGACATTTACACATCTGGTGGTGGTGTTCCATTCTAGTATCCATAAATTATCAATTATTTTACCCAGTTACTTGTTAACTATATATAAAAAATAGTAAGGATGTCACATTCTTAAGCTATGATAGATTGTACCGTTTGTCTCTTTTTCTTTGTCCCATGCAATTTTTTTTCGAAGTTTTAGTAGAAATCAGATGTTGGATGTTCTGCTCTCCTTTTAAGAACAAAAAGTCATGAATCATTGTACTAATAACATAAAAGATTTTCTGTTAACCACATGCTGTTCCAAAGTTATGAATACCTGCTTTAATCAGGTCACCAGTATTGTAAAATAGGTGTATATTAGAAACTTGTGTAGTGCATATGTACTAGAAGTATTCATGGAATCATAGAATACCAGCTTGGAAGGGACCTCAAGGATCATCTGGTCCAAGCTTTGTTGGCAAAAGCATGGTTTAGACAAGATGGCCCAGCACCCTGTCCAGCTGAATCTTAAAGGTGTCCAGTGTTGGCGAATCCACCACTTCCCTGGGGAGATTATTGCAATGGATGGTTGTTCTCATTGTGAAAAATTTCTCTCTTGCATCCAAGCAGAATCTCCCCAGGAGTAACTTGTACCCATTACCCCTTGTCTTTTCCATGTGTCTCCTTGTAAAAAGGGAGTCTCCATCTTTGTAGCCACCCTTTAAATACTGGATCATGATGATGAGGTCTCTCCTAAGCCTTCTTTTCTCAAGGCTGAACAAGTCCAGTTCTCTCAGCCTTTCCTCATACAGCAGCTTCTCAGTCCTTTGATCATTGTCACCCTTCTCTGGACCCTCTCCAGCCTGTCCACATCTTTTTGATACAGCGGAGACCAAAACTGAACACAGTATTCCAGATGTGGCCTGACAAGCGTTGAGCAGAGCAGGATAATGACTTCTTTATCTCTGCTGGTGATGCCTTTGTTGACACAGCCCAGCATCCCATTGGCTTTCTTTGCCACAGCAACACACTGTTCACTCACATTGAGCTGGTTGTCCACCAGGACCCCCAGGTCCCTTTCCACAGAGCTGCTCCCCAGACAGGTAGGTCCCAGCCTGTGCTGCACTCCTGCACTGTGTTTTTCCATGTGCAAGACCTTACACTTGTCCTTGCTGAACTTCATGAGGTTCTTGTTAACCCACTCTTCCAGCCTATCCTGGTCATCCTGCAGGGTGGCTCTCCCTTCCAAAGTGTACACTTCGCCACTCAGTTTGGTGTCACCAGCAAACTTCAAACTGCTGATGACACTAAACTGGGAGGAGTGGCTGACATGCCTGAGGGCTGTGCTGCCATCCAGAGAGACCTGGACAGGCTGGAGAGTTGGGCGGGGAATAACTTGATGAAATACAACAAGGGAAAGTGTAGGGTCCTACATCTGGGCAGGAACAACCCCAGGCTCCAGTATAGGTTGGGGAATGACCTGTTAGAGAGCAGTGTAGGGGAAAGAGACCTGGGGTCCTGGTGGACAGCAGGATGCCCATGAGCCAGCACTGTGCCCTTGTGGCCAGGAAGGC
>VWYH01011069.1:991928-1063955 GCA_013399365.1 Pampusana beccarii | reverse complement strand
GTCATCCAGATCACTTATGAAGATGTTAAACAGCCTTGGGCCCAATGTCAGTCCCTGGGGGACCCCACTTGTGACAAGTCGCCTGTGTGAAAAGGAGCCATTGGCCACCACCCTCTGGGTGCGGCCTGTCAGCCAGTTCCCCACCCACTGCAGGGACCACTTGTCTAGACCATAACGTGACAGTTTCCCTAGGAGGAGGCCTACATAAAATAAGTTGCGAACAACTTATTATGTGTAAGAAATACATGTGAGCAACAAAGCTCTTTGGTCTACAGTACTTTTCACTCAAAATCCGAACAATAGTTGTATTTCAAAATATTTAGTGAATTTTTTGAATGGAAAAACTTGACAAAAACAGAACATGGTATTTGGGTCACTGATTATGGTTTTGTTTGCCTCCTAAAGCTTCCTTTTGCAGAATTTTGAGTATTTTTCTATTGAGAACTCAGAAGGATGAACAAGTAAAATAATTTCTGTCTTTTTATTGTTTCTTTTTACAGAATAATATTTTGTTTTGATTCATGAGGCTGACACTACTGTTTTGGTTTTATGGTTTTATTTTAAACTAAGCTCAGCAATTTTTGTTGACCTGTGATTCTGATAGTTTTGAAATCTACCAGTTACGCAAAAAATAACTGTTTATTTTGGAGGAAATCTCTTAAACCAAAAGAAGTATATAACCCTAAGCGTAACATGCTGTTGTGGTTAAGTGTCTTCCTTCCTATACAAATGTTTAATTAATGTAATTTATCAGATTAGATCTTGATTTTACACTAATGACATGGTTCACAGAGGATGTTTTGTACCTTTTTGAATTAATATAAATTCCATAAAGAGAAAGAAAATGATGTTTTGAATAGCTGCCAAGACACTGTAGTTAGAGCACATGTTTTCAGTTCAAAAGCATGTATGGAATTCATGTCAGCATGGAGTTAAGTCTGCAAGACACTTAATTCAAGGATTAAACTGCTCTGCAGTCTCAATGAAAACCCTGATAATGCCAGTGAACTTCTGAGAAGGCAATAAATTGTAGTTATTGGGGCACATAAATTCATCAGAGAATTAAATGTATTATGTTAGATTAGAAAAAAGTTAATTTGTAGAGGTTAAAACATCAATTTTACTTGTCTGTCATTAAGTTTCATTTTTTTAAAAATGGCATTAAATTATAGAAAATTAGTAACTGAAGGACACTTTACACGTGAATCATTGATTCGCTATGTGACTCAGAGTTCGTAATGGGAAGGAGTATTTTTACCTTCAGTCACTCGCTTAAATCCAGCCCCAGCCCCAAGTGACTTAGCCCTGACCATCTGGCAGCTGTTGGGTGAATTGATGGGGAAGGTGCCGTCAGCGCGGGGGTGTAGAAAACCTACCCCTGTACGCTTCTGCGGTCACGGCAGGGAAGTTGCAGATTATGTGAGCGTGCGGTTTGAAGTAGTCGTTTACTGATGAGTCTCGGGGAAGAGCACGTTGTTTCTTTAGTCCATGCTCATGAAAGGAAGATCGATCTGCCCATTGATAACGAATGTGGAGCTGAAGTTGGGTATGCGTGAAATTTGTAAATTGATATACAGCCAATACTATGAGAAGCGTTCCAGCTGCAGATGATCCTGTCTGCCGGGGGATTTTGAGTTAAATTAGGGATTATCAGTAAGCACTTTTCCAGTGTGGATAAGATCTGAATCACAGAAATCACAGAATGGTTGGGGTTGGAAAGGTCCTCTGTAGGTCATCGAGTCCAACCCACCTGCCAAAGCAGGTTCACCAGAGCACCGAGTGGTTCAGATGTGACAGTAGTCTTAGATCTGGCCTGGGTCTAACACGCCACTTAGGAGCCCTGTTTTACTCTGCTTTATCCTGTTGCCTTCATCAGGTGGGATTTTGCATTTATTGAATTAATGCTGGGCCTACTGCTCTTCATCAGACCTGTTTGTTATTATTAAGTTGTTAGAGCAGTTTTCCTTGGTATAAGAGAGGTTTACAGCTCTGTATTTTACAGATAACCATTCAGAGGGACAGTGGTTTGGATGTCAGTTCCCCCAAACATGGAAAAGTGGATCCAGACAACATGCCGCATGTTGGTGGAAATACTTGGGCTGGTGGAACAGGTCTGTCTTCTTTTTTTTTCTTTATTTTTAGTGCGTCATAGAACGATATCTAAGGGAAACGCTGTGCCACTCAAAAAAGGATTTATTCAGGGCCACCTGCTGCTTAGAGTTGTTTTACTCAATACAAGGTCGCTTTGTTGCCAGTAAAAATAAGTATCTGCATTGTCTAATTTAAACTGTGTATAGCAGATCTCGACTTGAATTACTATTTGTTGTTTCTTTTCCTTGACCATGTAGAGATCCAGAAGATTTCAGCCATAGAAATTAGGCTGAGTCATTTGCCATTCTCTTAGATGCCTCTGTAGCTGCAGAAATTTGATAGTGTAGACAAGAGGCACACCTAATCGTCAAAGTGACTCGTAATTGTAAAAGGGCATGATAGTGATCACTGGATAAAGTGGTTTGGGAAAAGTGTAAACCAACAAATTCTGGGGAGAGGAAAAGAATCTGAATGAATGGCTTTAAGGACCAGGAACATTGAGGACATGTACAAGACTTATATGATCTCTAACGCCCTCTGTACAAGGTGGAAACCATCATGAATCCAGTCTCAAGGGACGATAAACACAAATATTCCATTGTAGTTCTTCTTAACTGTGATAGAAGTTTGGGTTTGAAAATCTTTGGCAATAAATATTTCTACTGGGAATTGTTGGCAAATTTTTTGGAACATCTGTAGATATCCTGTTTCCCCAAAAATATTTTTTTTTCCTTCAAAACTTATTACTTTTTTACATGTATAGCTGCCTGGACACTATTTAAATTGACTTTTTAAATGAACTGTAACTAGGGCTTATTTTTGGATTAGGGCTTACATTTCAAGCATCCTCAAAAATCCCGATAAATCATGCTAGGGCTTATTTTCGGGGTAGGTCTTATTTTTGGGAAAACCGGGTATGACAACAGAAGCTTTAAAGAAAACGCATTATTCTATATTATTGAATACATATTCTTAATTATGTTTTATCTCAATCGTGTTAGGTGGGAGAGACACTGCTGGGTTAGGTGGCAAAGGTGGGCCATATCGACTGGATGCTGGCCACAGGGTTTACCAAATATCTCAAGCTGAAAAGGATGCTGTTCCTGAGGAGGTTAAGAGGGCTGCTCGAGAGATGGGTGAAAAGGCCTTTAAACAGAGGTAATGCAAAAGTCTTTATTTTCCATTCCATTGCCTAGAATAATTCGGTCATTTAACAGAGCTTACCAGCATGTGTTTAACTGCTTTGGGCAAGACATATAGATTGTTTTATTGAATTAAGCCACACTGTTAAAATGACTGTGTGATTTGGTAGAGTAAAATATAACTAGGTGAATAAGGAGACTGATATGAATATTTATCTTTTTTAAAAATGGATCTACCATATGAAAATTTCTTTGAATTATGACGAATCCAGATTGCATCTTGTTAGGAATTAATCATGTAACAAGCATCTTTCAAAATGGACCATTACAAGCAAATTGCTTTTGTTTGAAACACCTGTAGTCAAATGGTGAGGTGATTTGAACTATTAGAGCTCAGCAGAGACTTCTACACAAACCACAGATCTTCCCAGCATGGTTACTAATCAACTATTTCCCGGACTCTGCGCAGAGATTCAGATTTCTCTGAAGAAAGACAAACTCTGGTACTTTGCATTAAAAAAAAATAAAATCAGAGTGTATTGACAGTCATACCAAGTGAGTTTTGTGTTTTAGCCCAGGATATATTGCAATATGAGTATCTGTCTGAAAGTAGGGAGTACTAAACATAGATTAAAATATCAGAGGAAGTAAATTTAGAAGCAGCTTAATCAGCTCACATTTTGTTGCTATTAACAAAGTGATTCCCAATAGGGCATAAATCAGGGTGCTGTGAAGAGCAGGTGAAATTGCCATTTGCTTCAACTGATATATAGATAATAATGCTGTTAAGCATAGAGCATACACTGTACATGAATCACTGTATTTAAAACCAGCAATTTATCTATTGCATTCTGGTCAACTTTATTTTCTAATCCTGTTTTCTTACTAAATGACTGGGGGCATTTAATATTGCTGTTAGAGCATTGGTGATTAATAACGACAGGGAAAATGTGTAGATCATGTCAATGCTTCAAAGGAAAAGACTCTGAAAGGCAAAATGCCTCTTAATAGTGATCTCATTTACACAAAAAACATGCAGGGATTTAAATTAACAGTAGTCACTTAAGGCTTTGTTTTCAGCAGGGAGGCAGAGTTTGTTTTGTCTTTTTTCCTGAGGGTAGGTGGGGAGGACTATTTTTAACCCATTCTGCATCCTCATTCTTCAAAATTGATTATCAGCTGCTTCATAATAGAAACAATTGATATTTGTGATCTTGTATACCATATATTTTTTTTGTGCATATGCACATATACACACACATGGCATGTTTTGATGAGTTCCTACCTGCCTGTATGGTCATTTACAAAATTCATGCTAGGGGAAATTCCTGGATACTGCTACATGTTGTGGAAACAGTGCAGCTGCGTCCTGTAAAATCTGAGTATCTGTACATGAGGTAACAATTATGTCCTGCTAAAAGCACTCAGCTGGCACGTACCAGCTGTGAATGTAGCCTATTCTGAAACCACATTTGGCTGGGATTATTATTCTGTACCTCTTGGATAGCTGTGGGAACTAATAGATAAAAGTTAAGAATAGGGAGATTGGAGTCCTTAAGCTAAAGAAAAAAATAAAGGGGACTGCAGATTTCAGTGCTTTGTTTATATATGATTGTCTGGAAGGGAGGATTTTAATATGAAAGCTATTGATTGTTTTCCTGGCGAGATAGTGCTTCTACTGGAAAACATTTTAAATTGCCCTGTTTCACTATAATGAGTTTAGCAACTGCTTTTGTATAGATGCAGTATTCTGAACCAGCTTTCATTGTGGATTCGTGTAGAATCCAATAAAGTAAAACAGCACGTGAGGGGTTTTTTTGTTTGAAACAGAATGTCTTCTTCCTTGATGTGAAGATACTGAACTCCATTGCCAGCACCCATGAAATGAAGTGTACAGCATGGAAAGTTATCTTTTCCTGCCTCTAATGTGTAGTATTTGGCTATAATGACTATGTCTGTGCAAAATTCAAAATAGACAAGGACAGTCGTACTAAAGACAAGAAAGATTTGATGTTTGATTTTATTATTATCATTAAAGGCTAGTCTGAACAGCAATTCTTATGTATAGTGTATGTTCCAGTCAAGTAAGTTGTGATAGTATTAAAAAACTCATCATTGGAAATATAACTAGCCCATACATCCTTTGCTGTCCATTTATAGTTCATTTAATGGCCATATACAAAACTGCCTTGCGACACGGTGCTGGGTCATGGAATATCCAGCATACCCACCTGTCCCCCAGGTCGTTCTTCACCAGTAGACCTCTGTAATTACATTCCAATGGTGAGTTTCACCAGTTTAAGGGTATTTGCTGAGCTAAACTGTTGAGAAGAATGATACAGATTTTTAAGTGGGCGCATCTCAATTTATAGGAAAAGCACATATCTGTTTTTATGGTGCAGGTGTTGCACTCTGTTAGGCCTCTGGACAAGATAGTGTTCAGTGACAAGACTCTTTTGTGGGGAAACAGATTTTTGTTAATGTTCATTTTAAACTTCTTTGTTTCAAGGTTTCACGATTTTATGATGTACGAAGATAGGTATTTTAGACAGAGTTACTAGTTGTAGGTCTCCAAGGACAGATTTTATAGGTTGTCTTTACTTAACCTTTGTGTTAAAGTATAGATCGTGATGTGTTTAAAATACTCCGACAGTGAAGTAATGAATAGACCCTCATGATCCTTTTATGTACAGATAACACCTGAGCCAATAAAACCTTTAGAATTTGATCACAGTTTTCAGAATATCTGATTTACTTCCCAAACATTAAAGCGGATTAGGAAAGAGACAAAGGATTAGTAACTTTACGAAGTTTTAATGTGATGCAATCCCTGTAGACATTGGTGATGACCTGCCTTGTCAAAAATTCACGAAAGCGACTGCCACTTCTTTGTCTCTCGTGTGTGGTTATTACAGTCTGAATTTCCCTGTTATCAAGTAAATAAACATGCAATCTGTAAATGTAAATGGATGATATGCTTGTTTCCTAAACTGTTCTTAGCTCCCTGTTCTTTGCTTTAGGTTGAAGGAGATTCAGATGAGTGAATATGATGCATCAACTTATGAAAGGTTCTCTGCAGCAGTCCGACGTCAAGTTCAGTCACTCCGCATCATCTTAGACAATCTGCAGGTAACAGTAGATTCACTGATAAAGGAACATGGTGAGCTCATTACATTAGGCCCCAAATACTATCTTGCTGATTTCCTGTTAGCATCTGACCATCATACATTTGAGGGCTAAAAGCAGATTCAGGTTCTAATCGTGGTTAAGAAAAACAGTCTTATGTTACTATTTCAAAGGCAGCTTTTAAGTGGATGCCAGTGCTCATCTCTACACGTTACCATATTCCCATACCACAGTTTACAGACATTACTTATTCAGGAAAGAAAATACTACATGTTATTAAAAGAATATGTGGCAGCGTGGAGATCACAGGCTTTGTCTTTACCTCTTGTCCAGAGGACTTCTTTAACTTAGAAGTGCAAATACTGTAGAAGTTAGAAGGAACATTCGCTCCAGGTCAAAGCTTTTTATGGAGCTGAAAACACAAATATTTCTCAGATTTGTTTTTAGCTCTTGCTAATAAAAATAGGTGTATCCCAAATCAAATTGGAAGCTGACCAAAACCACCAGTTTGCATTTCTTCTAGTTATTGGTCCTGTGGTTGTTCCAGATTTTATTAATACTAGTGTCCATATATGGAGTAAATAAAATTAAAAGTACGTTTTTTTTCTAGGAGTAATCTGCTAATCTTCAATGAAAATTAAAGAAAAATTAATTTTACTCCTTATAAGACATCTCTGATTAAAAATATTTCTGTTGAAGGCTGCCAACCAGTGGTATACAAATACCTTAGTCTGTTAGTTGCTGTGCTCTGTCTAATCTGTCTCCTTACTTCAGCAATAAAACTGAAATATAGAAAGAAGTTGCTTTGTATGATCAACAGACTCCTCCTGGGTCAAAAAATCCAGTCCCCTGGTACTGCAAGTAAGAAACGTAGCATTTTTCTTTGCCTTACTTATATCTTTACACCATTGTGACTACAACAATGCTACTGTAATCACATATACACACAAAGAACCATCAGCCAGTTGTATTATGAATGTATCCATTCAGAGAGCTTCTCATGTAATGAGCATTTAAGATTATCATGATTAGGTGATTCATGCACCTAATATGTGTTTCAGTTCAGGACATAGGCTGTTGGCTTGTAAAGACAGGTGTTGATTGAAAAATTTTAGATATAAATCTCCAGTTTGCCTACATCATTTATATCTAGGTGGGTTTTTTTTCCATTTTCCTAGTAGAGTGCCATTGGAAGCACATTCTAGGTGTGAAGTGAGTAAGTGAATCTTTAGTTTAAAGTATTTTTTTGGAGTGCTTTATCTGTTCCTTGGAGCCAAAATTCTTATATTCAGGGATCACATTAATCATAATCAAAATATAACATATTTTACAATAAGGAGATATATCCTGATGCTTTGCTAAAAAGGTCATTTTAATATCAAAGCAAAGTCTTATAAGCCTTGATATTTTTCGAGTCTTTGCTGACTTCCTGGCAAAATCTGTAACAGTCGACCACAGAGAAAGTAAATGTACTTTATGATGAAAAAACAAACTCACTGTATTTGGAAAAGCTAGCTCCTAGAATAAGAGCAATATTGAAAGCAAATTTTTAACTTGATAAATATTTATACAAATTTTGGTAGATATTTTATTAGGAGGTGCACTAGGAAAATGAAGATAAATTATAACAGGAGTTGCTTACTTGCCGAATGCTTGCTGTTAATTGGGAAGCTGAGTCCAAGGATGTTTCATGCTTTTTGCGAAAAAAAAAAAAAAATTTGAATTCTTCAGGATGATAAGTCTTTCAACCTATAAGACTATGCCTCTGTCTCTCCTTTTTTTCTGGATAGTCCTATGTACGTGATGGGTTCTGAGCTAAAACTGTTTTCTTTCTGTTATCAGTCAGACATTCTTCATTTCTAAAATAACAAGTGAATGGCACGGTCAGTTCCAGTAAACTTTGCAGCTCAGATGTCAGTGTGTTCTTAACACTGTGAAAATCCCAAATTACCTTCTCAGTAAGGATCGCTTTTGGCTTTTTGAAAATGTTTGAGTTTGCTTTGTTTCATACGCCGTGCGTTCGTATAATAGAAATATGTCGTCCATGTTTATTTAACTTGGATTTTCTTTCCAATATATGCCTTTTTATTGTTAGATTTGCGGGGTTTTAAAAAATATGTTCCTTTGATTAACTTTTACATCCCAAGAATCAGGAGCCTGGGATTCGGGTCCCATGGTTGATGGCTCACAAAAATTAGTAGCAGCAGCAGAAAGAGATGTTTGGAGTAGGCTGATCCTTGAAAGTGATACAGAAATAACGGCCTGAGAATGTAATTTCATCGTTCATTTTACTTTATATAACTCATGGATTTCTGTCAGCTCTTTGAACAACAGTAACAAAACATTATGAGTTGTCATTTATCTTCTGTAGAAGCAGCAAAGCCGGAAGTTCAGGAAATCTGGTCAGTGATGAGCTTTCTTCTCTCTCCTAATGCTCGCCAGACCCCGAATAACGTTCCGAACTCCAGATTCAAAAGCCAGTGGTCAGTCAGTCACTCAGAAGGGCCTTCTTAGATGCTTGATGACTTGCCTTCCAGAAAGTACTTCTCTTTTTATTGATTATTACAGCAGGAATCTAGGGCAAGTGTCCCTGTAGCTTCTGAGCATCATTTAGGCACCAGCATTTAAACTGGGCAAACCTGAGCCTGAGTCACCTGGGACTCTGTCTGATTTCGACCATGTAGGAACTGTCTGGTCGTGGCTGCAAAAATGAAATATAATAAACACGGCTCAGAGAGCTGACAATGCAAAAAACCCTGTGCCCTGTCAGTAACAGTTTTCTGATTCTGGCAGCTCAGAGAACATATGCATAATGTTTTCCCAGAAGCAAATGCAAACCACAACTGGTGGTATTTAATACCATCCTATACCATTACTAGTTACATATTTAGATGGGATCGCTTCACATACACAACTTTTTCTGTGATATTTACAGACATCACAGTTGTATTTTGCATCTTTTTTGTAATCAATTTTGTAATATTTTTGCAAATTTTTCTGTCAGTGAAAAGAATTACTGTAGTGTTGTATTGTGATCAGCCGTTGCTATGCTGATAAGATACAATATCTAGCACATTTTTCTAATTTCAAAAGCAATGAAATGATTGCATATACTTTTTTTTAATCAGTATGGTTGCAGTATATTGCAGCAGTAATGGGTTGTATACCCTTTCTAGTAAAATATCAAAGCAAGGTATATATGGAATAGTTCTGCTTTTCTCTTAAAATTGTAAGTGCTTTTAAACTTAGATGGCTTTTAAGCTTGTGAAAATTATATATTAAAAATGCTTTGAAGCTTTTCTGTAACATATATATGCATTATGTAACACGTGTCCTTACAGGGACTTTTTTCAGGTTTTGTAAAAGGAAATAAATTCTTAGGAATTCTGCATGGAAGAGGCAGATGCTAAGCAGTCTAAATAATTTTTGCATTATTTTGGAAAGACACTAGGTCAGATTTTGTCGGCATTCTTTCCTGTTTTAGGGGAGAATGTTGCCTCTCTGTTCCTCCAATAAAATTTCAGCTCAAATACTGGCTTTTGTTGCCTAAGCTTCGAAACATATGAAATGGTTTTTAGCTATGTCCATAGTTAAAAGCAATTTTCTTCTCGCACTGCTATTCCTTCAACAGCAAATAGCTACAAAGCTAAGGCATTGTCAGTGAAAACAGTAGTGAAACTAGTTGAGAATTTGCTCAATTAAACTTTATAATCTTCTATTCTTCGTCCCTCCTGCCTACTGAAAGGAGGCAAATGATACAAATTTGACAAAACAACAGCTCAAAGGAAGTGTTAAGGGTCTACCTCTGTTCCAGTATTTATAGGAATTTGCCCTGGATTATCCTACTGTGTTTTTCACAGCAGCGAAACTACGGTGTGTTTTGGTGGAGCACATAGAGATCACCTGGAATTTGCAGGTATCTTTTTGTGATGTTACACAACTCTTCAAGCAGTGGAGGAGTTGATGAGCCCATGGAAGAAGGGACTTCAAATTTCATCCCAAGACTATTTAATGATAGTGGAAACTACTGGTTGGTGGTATAAACAAACTCATGGATGCCCCACTACCAAAGCGGGTTAAAGCTCGGTTGACTGTAGCATGGCAGAGATGTATCAGAGAGAACAACTGACTGAATTCACAACCTAGGAAATCATTTCTGCTTTAACTTTCTGTGATTTACTCAAAGGCTGAGGTTTCCATGTGTTGGCATTGTTTTTGCCTCCTAACAGGAAGCATCTGTAAAGCTTTTGACACAACCTAACTGAAAAAAAAAGTGTTTGTCACAGCTTTGTATTCTTTCTGCCCATTATTCTCGTAAGTAATTAGTCCATTAGCTTTGAGTAATGGTAGGCAATAGTCAGGTGTCCAGAACTCATTCTTCCATACCCTTCAAAAAGAAAAACTTCTCAGTTTTGACCAAAGCAAAGTCAAAGATTCTCTGAGCCTTAAGATGCCATCATCTGACTGCTCAGACTATACAAAATTATGAAGGTTTGTCCTTTCAAATCCCAGGTCTGCAGTTTACTGGGGATTTGCAGTCAAGCACTTCCTGCACATCAGAGAGCAACTGATTTTCAGTCCTGAGAACCAAAGTTTAAGGCAGTTTGTGTCCTGCTGGATATTTGATTTCCCTCCAGCTGCTGACCAGCAATGTGCTGAGAGTGCAAATGCCTTATACACATATAAGTTTTAAATCTACTTTCCTTGCTGGACTTACTACTGGGATAAGCAACTTCAACCTGGGGATTTAAGCAGAAATTAAATAAACCATGAAACCCACATATGCAGACTTTGCTGTCTTTAGATGGACCTTACATATTATGAACTGTGATGAAGCTATCCACTGAAAATGTTCTTAAATACGATGTTTATAGTATTAAAATGCTTGAGTCTTCAATCTTCAGTGTTTGCTTCTGTGTACAGGAGCTCCATGAGTATTTGAGTTCCTGAATTGTGTTGCTTGTTCATCAAGACAGGCTGTAGATAAACCTGTGTTCTCTTAAAGAAGATAAAATAAATATTCAGTGGACTGTCTCTTCAGTATCGCAATTTCTGAGGTTTTAATTTTAAAATAAAAATGCGGTTTGTTATGAATATTATGTTAAAAGAAACTGTGATTACCTAAGGTGAATAATGCGTAGTTTTACCTTTAAGTCGCTCAGTGTTTTTTCCTTGCACTGCCTGATTTGAGAACTCATTACGAATGGTCAGCTATGCATGTCCCTCTGGTTGTGTGTTATTTCTGCACAGGTTTGTTACACAGATTTCCAGCATATTTGCAAGAAAAAAGGTTAACATTTCTGCAGTCCGCAGTTAAACTCCCATATATGAAACAACTTAAAAAAGACAAAATTACAGAGGGAACATGTTCTTTTTCAGTGTTAATTTTTCTTTTCAGAGAAAAAGAGCAGCACAGCTGTGAGAATGTGTTTGGATTCCTTTGACTTATGACAAAACTATCACGTCATTACAGAGAAGATTCGTGTGTATGTCATGTTTGGTAAATCTTAAATTGTCTAACACACATCACTGAGTGAATTAAGGCATCTGTTCTGTTGTAGGCCAAGGGTAAGGAAAGACAATGGCTGAGACACCAAGCTGTTGGAGAACTAGATGATACCAAAATCATTGATGGGCTGGCAGGAGAAAAAGCCATATATAAACGGCGAGGAGAACTTGAGCCACAGGTAAGTATCCAGCAAGTAGCAGGGAAAGGTAGGGAAGCGCTTAACCAGTTTGCTGTTTTCATAGTGGCTGTACAAATGTAAGTGGAGTTTCAGTGAGTTACAGGATGAGAAACTCTGAAGAATCTTGGGAAGTCCCTGAGAAAGAGGCAACCACAAGATGGAAGGTTTGCTTCACTTCCTATAGTTCTACACATGTATTTACTATTTGCCACTCAGAGAGAAGATGCTGATCTAGGCAGTCCTTTCTTTCAATCCAGTGGAACAGATTTTATATTCTTATTTTATATTTTATTGCGCTGAAAGCAATTAATACAAACCATTTTGTTTGTTTGTCTAAGAAAAAGGAAAATATTTTCTTAGTAACTTAATTTTGTTTTTGAGAATACCCTGATACCCTCGGAATTAAAAAAAAAAAAAAAAAAAAAAAAAAAAAAAAAAAAAAAAAAAAAAAAAGTGTTTTATAAATGTCTTTTCCTCATTCTATGATATACAAAGAATTTCAGCTTCCACAGATATTTGGATTTACAAGAATAAAAGTTATAATGGAAAAAAGTGTGAGGAAAAGCCATTAAAATACGATAAAGTTGTGTGGCCCTATGGGTGAGTTCAGCCAGTGCTTAGAAGACATGATGTTTAGGCCTGTGTGAATCAGCAACAGAGAAACCACTTGAATCAGACCAACAAAACCCGGCCAAAACTGGTGGGGCTAGTCCATAATATTTAACAGTAATACTTAATGACAGATTGCAATGTTTAACTACACTGAGAATTTTTTTTAAATAGCTGGGTACGTCATCTTTTTGCACATCAGCTGCCCACATCTGATGAATCCCTGGTATTATTTTTTTACGCTATTTGGTCCTGACGTCTGTTGCTTTGAACAGTTTATGGAACTTGGCACTGCCCTTGTGAAAGATCAATAAAAGTTATTAGAGCTTAATTTCCATTTTTTCAAAATGTATTTACTCAATGTACCAGTTTTAAGGCTTTTTAAAAATAGTTTGGTTAGGGGAAAAAAAAGGATACCTTTAGGTTTTGAATAAAAAAACAAAATAAATGTAGAAAATTTAATGGCCCCTCTCTCTCCCTTTGTTTTTGGGAGGAGAGGGATGCCACAGTCTGTTAAGAGTGTAATTTAAAGAATAAAGCACACAAGTGCTTGTAACCAAGTACAGATAAAAGAAACATTTTAGTTCTTTGTTTTTAATATGATGTGGGTTTTGCTAGATCATCTTTAGAAGCCTTGTACATGAATCCAGACTCATCCCATTGCGCACTGAATAAAACACCTCCCTTGAAAGCACTGTGCCAAAAATTGTTAAAAGATATGGGGATTGTTTTCAGGAAAAAAATAATGATTTCAGCATCAGAATGAGGAAGAAACTAGTACTTAATCAGAACAAGATTTCAAACATTTTTGGAATGTGATTAACCTTAGCAGACGAGTTTTTACAGCCATACACTGGTCCATGTTAGCATCGTAAGCCAAGGGAAAGCATTTCCATTATGAGCCTTGGCAGAAAGGGCAAATTCAAGTCTTTTTGCTGAAATAAAATGTTAAGAGGCAAAACTGAGACAGAAAAAGTATTTTCCTGATGAGCATGCATGGAATTTTTCAAGGTGTTTTGTTTCCAGTCATTGAAGTTGAGAGGAAAGAATGAAGCAAGGTATCTCTTAAATAACTGCTCTGAAACAGTTAGAAAAAAATTGAAAATATTTTTATTCTTTTTTAAAAAATAATCTGCGCTGGATAAAAGTTTCTTGCTTCGCAAAGTGCGTTGGGTTCTCTTTCTGAAATGTTTTATCCTTGCCGATGTTTAGCTTTCTCCTTTAGATTGTTTTGGGGTTTTTATTTCTGCTGTGTTTCTTTGTCAGCCTGGGACCCCCCAGCAGAAACCGAAACGCCTGCGCCTGGTGGTGGATGTTTCGGGCAGCATGTACCGCTTCAACGGGGTGGACGGACGCCTGGAGCGCTCCATGGAGGCTGTCTGCATGGTCATGGAAGCTTTTGAGAGTTACGAGCACAAATTCAAGGTAATTACAGCTGGGCTACGAGCTCTGTGGTTATTGCACAGGCTGTGTGGAGCAGTGGAAAAAGTGCTTCAGCAGTCAGTCTAGCCAAAGAACATTATTCATTCCCGCAAGGAAATAAAGACATTAATCTGTTTCTAGCAACCTGAAAAATAATACTAGTGAGTGGATAAGAAACATTACACACTTTAGCAGGGAAGAATTCAATCTAAGACTTTTAAGGCCTTGATTTAGTGAAATATGCTGCCTTTTTCTGTATTTATCTGCTTATTTGTTTCTTTGAAATGCTTAAGCCTACAGAACACAAATAAATATGAGCTTCAGGACATGCAACGATGCCCAACCTTTCCATCTGCCCAGAGTACAGACAGCAGTACTTTGTCATGGGAAAAGAACAAACTTCTTTGTCCATTACTTGTATTCTCTTCCAGTTACCTGAAAGGAAAAAAAATAACTTTCTTGCACTGAAAGGTATTAGGTTCCAAATGTTATTTAATAGTAGCCTGCAAAGGAAATGTAAATAAATTTTATACCCTAAACAAGGTCAAGGGTATACTTCTATAACCTTAAAAAAGACAGGAATAGCCGGTCTCAAGTTAGTTCTTGACAAACTCAATGTTTAAAGGAAGAATAAAGATGTCCAATGTAATTACACAGCACAATTTATGTAGCATGGTAAATAGGGCGTATCTGAGCAACACGCGTATTAGTATGGCCAAATGCAGGATCATCCATAAAGGAAGATGAAATAGAGGCAGTGGACACAAGGATAAATATATTTGGGTATAGTCAACATGTTTTTTGTGAAGGGAAGAAATGCATTCTGAAGAGTCTGTATGTATGTGACAAGCAAGGTTGGTTGATAGAGTTTCTTTAGCCAAAAGCATTTGACAAAGTCCCTTACCAAAGTCTCATGAAGAAATGATACTACTTTGGGGGTAAAAGGGAAAGCCTACAGATGGATGGACTACTGCTTAAAATACAGAAAACAGACTAAGTAGTCATTTTTTAGAGCGAAGAAGTGAAGGAAGGTCACTGGTGGAACTGCGTTAGGGTTTGTGCCGAAGTCCCTGTTGTTATGTTGTTCTGTATATTCATAAGTGATCTGTAAAAGGGGATGGAGAGTGAGGTGACAAAAGTTCGTAGTTGTATGAAGTTATTTGGGAAAGCAAAAAGGAAAATCCAGCTGCAAGTAGTTGGAGGACTTGGCCGTAAACGATGACTGGGAAATAAAATGGCAGATGGTGTTCAGTGCTATTAAATGTTAAGTGCTGCAGATGGAAGAAAATAATCCTGATTTTGAGGAAGTCTGAGCTATCTGTTAGTGCTCACTCTCAACTGTGTATTAGTGCTCTAGAAATAAATCTTGTAATTATGTTGTGTGGCTCTTTGAACACTCAATGCCCACCAACTGTTAAAAAACCTAATTGAATGTTAGAAACTATCAGCAAAAGAACAGAGAATAAAGCAGAAAGCATCAGTATGTCGCTGTAAACATCCACAGTGCATTCACATCAGGAGTAATGTGTGCAGCTTTTGTCCTCCATCTCACTTAAGTTCTTGCAGAGCTGAGAAAGAAGAGAGGGTGACAAAGATTACAAAGGGCATGCAAGTGTCCCCGTACAAGAAGTGGCTAAGTGGGCAAGAACTGCTCGGTTTGGAGGAGTTACAGTCAAGGAGCTGATAAAATCTTGAGTAAAATGGAAACAGTGACCAGGAACAGTTGTTCATTCTGTTCTACTACAGCCGCTCTGCTTTTGTTATGAACAATCAATTATTTTACATTTACACGGCAGAGGACAGTGGCTTAGAAGGTGACGACACTGGAAGAAGATTTAGTGCAGTGGTAGATAACCAGCTGTCCTTATTTCCAGTGCAGCTCTATAGCCGAGGGCCCAGACGTGACCCTCAGGTGCATGGTGAAGGAATAACATGTAGAAGAAGACAGACAGACAGCCCACTATGCAGAATTAGTAAGATCTTTAAGTACTGTCTTCAGTTCTGGGATTCTGAAAATCTGTTTCGTTACCTTTCAGCTCCCTTTGTGTCTAATATAGATTATTACATTTTGATTTGCACTAGTAGCTATTGGCCAGTGTTTTGCCACACACATAGGTGAAACTGCGTGTTTGGCCAGGTAAATAGCTCGAAATGCAGTTAGTTGTGAGAGTAAACGTGCCTCTCTAACAAACCACTTGCCATTTATAAAAACATGCAAAAACTGTGTGCAGGTATTAGATGTGAAAACTGCTGCTCTTTGATGATAGTAAGGCTGGAGTAGTAATGTTATTCTTGCAATCTAAGTCAAGAGAGCTGTAAGGCCGGTTTTATGCTTAAAAAAACAGTGGTGTGGAAGATGCTGGAAATTTTAGTGACATACCAAGGAAAAGAAGTTGTCATCAGCTTCTTCATCTGTTCAACTTCAATCGCCTCTAGGATAGCTCTCCTCAACTTAAGGGCTCCTTCCATGGGATAGAGAACTTTGGGGTGCCAGTAACAGCCCCTTGGTTCAATGCTGGTCAGAGACAGGGTGAACTCTGTCAACTTCAGGGCTGCTTTTGCCCAAGGGAAGAAAAGTTGTTTTCTTCATCTTCCACATCTCTCTGTGCTGTCTCATTGGGATTGATTCACTCTGAGCGTAATATTTACAAGAGCAGACCAGAGATGACTAGGATAGCAAACAAGATGTGGTCTTATGTTTCACTGGCCACTGAAGTTATCCCCCAAAATAAGCACATTTATCCCCCCAAAATGAGGCATTTATTAACTAGTCATGTTTGAACCGTATTCTTAACGTGATCCAATGGTTAGGCTAAAATATCTCTTTTTAACCGATATTTCACAGGCCACTCGTATGAGAAATCTTCTGTGCATGTGCTGATGGACTCTTTGAGTCATTCCTTTGATAAAAATAAATAGCAGTTCTGAAATCTCCAGCTCAAAAATACAGCTGTTTTCTTGTTTTGGGGGTTTTTTTTTGGTGTATAATCTGGTTTGGCGGTTGCTACACCTGCGTGAATGCAACCCATAACCAGAACATGTGCCGGTTCCTCATTTTCTAGTGAGTGTAATTAGGTCTTCAAAGAGTAAGCGAGACAGTGATTGTTTTAAAATATCAGTGACTCCAGTCTCTAAAACATGGACATTTTGTAAGATGCTGCTGGTTTTTCTCAGGACAAAGCTGAAGTTTGGGTATGTCTGCAAAAATAGCATGCATTTCTCATGTGCGCAAGAGGAACCGTATGAAAAAAAAGAGAAAAGAGCACACAACTGTGTTGTGTGCAATGAGAAATCTGCAATTTATCACTTTTTTCTTTCTCTTCCTTATCTTCTTCCTGCCTTCCAAGAGTAGTTTTATAAAATCAGGCTTTTTTGGCTTTTAGCAATGCCTGCTGTTATCTGTTCCTCTTGTAGCCCCATTTGCCAGGGTCACAACGACATGAGCTGCAAATTTGAGAGGTTTCTTGTACAACATGTGTTGAACCTGAGGGACCATCAGGCTTGTTGCACAAACCTTTCAAAAGGGATTTACATAGTGAGGTTCCCTTCTGCTATCTCAGTGCAGTGCAAACTTTGGAAACTGGTTCTTGGTTCAAGATCCCTTTTCTGCTGGTGCTTGGTTTGGTTCTCTGCTGAATGAGGTTGTGAATTAATCAGATGGGCTTTTCCTGGGTTGTTTCATCCTACCGGCTGAGTTTTCCCCATGTGTGGTACCACTTGGTATCGCTGATGGTGCTGATTGTCTGATTGGTCTTTACAGCACTGAATGAAAGTAGTGAACGCTTAGAGAACACCTCCTTATACAGAAGAGCTAAGTATTGGGTATGTGACTGTACCAAGCCGGTAACAAAATCATCCTTCATAAAAAGTCAGACAAGTGCCAGCAGTATTTGTCAGTTTTTTGTGCTTTGCATAGGACAACCTGCCTGCTTCCATGTCCCGTCAGTGCAGGCAGTGAATCCTTCCCTGTCAAGGGGGAACTGGGAGGCTCATCCCAAAGCTGGGAAATCCATTTAGATTAAAAGCCGTATTTTCAAAGCTGTCCTCCAATGTAATCTCATCGCACTTCCTCTGAAGTGCTTTATTAAAGAAAAGAGTGGGAGTGACTGAAATAATAGAAGCCACATTCTCAGTCTCAGACTAATAATGGAAGTTAAGTATGTTCCTACAAATGTCCCTTGACCCCTTTAAATGTGTGGATGCATCACTTACATGTGTAAGCTATAATAAGCAATTATTTTGCAGGATTAA
This sequence comes from Pampusana beccarii, assembly GCA_013399365.1. Taxonomy (NCBI): domain Eukaryota; kingdom Metazoa; phylum Chordata; class Aves; order Columbiformes; family Columbidae; genus Pampusana; species Pampusana beccarii. The sequence continues at coordinate 1,045,627 of VWYH01011069.1, read as the reverse complement.
AGTTCTTAAATCTCTTGTATATCTCATTTTATGTGCCGATTATTTGAAAGTGTGCAGAAGGGCAGTTCGTTCTTTGTTTTATCTGAGGTAGTATTCCATCTGTCACACAAACCATATGGTTTCATATCATCCCTAATTACCGTCATTTGCACACATGATGGCAGATTTAAGAGGCATGTCCAGTAAATTATCCAACAGCAATTTTAGGAAGGCTTTAAAAATGGTAAGTGGTTCAATAAATGGCATGTTATGCAACTGTTAGGAAAAGCCCGAATTGTTATTTATGGCTATATTAAAGGGATGTTGCAGATTTTATATGCTCATTTCAGCATTCCCCATTTGTAGAATTTACTGTGGAGGCAGCACTCATTATTCAGGAAAAGAAGAAATGTTCCACATGCTTGGCAGAATAATTTCTTTTAAATGATAAACAAAAGGTTTGAAATAAATTCAGAAAAAAAAAAATAGTTTTCAGTGTTGTCCAAAGAAGAGATGAATTTATAAAGATCTAGCCCTCCAGCAGAGGCCTGTCCAGTTCACACTGCTGTTTACATTCAGCATGCGTCTTCTTTCAGCTTTTTAAATGCCGTCAGAAATTAAACCTTTTGGCGTGGCAGCTGCAGAAGACAAAGTCTTCCATTTTACCCATTTTAGGCAGCAGCAACCATCCATTCAGTGCAAAATGTGACAGTGGAGCAGGGATTGTTTTAACCAGTAAGGAAAGAAACCAACAAAATGATGCTATTTTGAGAGACGTGATTACATGCTGTGCCCTCAAAGCCCCGAATAGAGCAATCCTTCTCTCTGTGTACCTGAGGCTATTTGAAAATGAGCCGCTGTGTACCACAATAATAAATTAATTCAATTAAGCCCGCATTGCGGCAAACACGTACTTTGCTGCTGGATATGTCCTGAGAGCCTACGCTTTCAATCTATTTTGTAAAACAAAAGTAAAGTCAGTTCAGAGCAAGATTGTGTCACAGCTCTTCTCTCACTTTTAAATCCATCCACATAAATTATCCTGGGGAATTTATGAGAAAAATGCATCAGATCCCTGCTTCTCAGAGGCCCTTTTTCTGTGCTCGTCTTTAGCCGCAGCACTTGTGCAAACGAAGGAAACTGGTTCTGACAAAACGTGAATGTGCCTGCATGTGTTGGAGTTCCCAGCTGGCCAGGGCTGGGGACCTGTCTGCACCTTTTCTTTAAAATGGGCGCGCCAAGATAACATCAAATCACCAAGAGTTCATTTTACTAGAACACCAATTAGCAGGAGGTAATAATTTACTGAAAGAAAACCTTGATGAGAGATATAAATTCTCCTTCTTTGCCTTTGCGGAGCTGGAGTTCCTCACTCCAGTTTAACTCTGTCCCAGACTCTGTTTTGCTAAGTTGCAGGAGACTCCATACGTTCCTGTGGGGAAACATCTCCCTTCTGTCACCTCTAAAGCTTGGCTGTGAGCCTGCTCTATCCCTTCTCTCCCAGGCCACAGTCTTACGCTGACTTAAGTCAGCCCAAGTCAGTGCTGCTGCCTGCCTGTCCCCACCTTCGCTGGGACGTAAGAACTCATCTGACCTCACAGTTTGGGAAGCTAAACCGCCCAAAATCAGCCTCATTTCTCATGAGCTTTTGGCCACTGCTTGTCTGTGACTTGGCTTCCAGGGGATCAGAGGACCGTGAGGACCAGCACGGGAGGGCTGATGCCCGCAGCATTTCTGTTCTGCAGTGCAGGTGCTCAGGGATGGTGGGATCTCACCCCGCTTTTCAGGAGGCCCCATTTGACCCAGAATGCAGCAGCCAGGACGAAGCAAACAGGCGCTTCTTCCCTCCTGCCTCACCACACTTTCGCAATCACAAGTAGCGTAGTAAACTGTCGGCAAAGAAACAAAAAAACAGATGACATCTTTTAAACATATGTGCTGCGGTGTATGCGTGGGCACACACAGAGAATAATAAAGAGCTGGCCAAGGAGGGAGCGGGCAGGACATGATGTTCCCAGGTGAACGGCTTTACCTGCCTGCGATAGTTTGCTCAGATCATTTCAGCCTCACCTGGCCCCTCCCCGGGTTGTACGTTCCCGCCTTGTGCGGGAATGTGGAGGGGACCCAACCGTAGGGTCGACCTCTGGCGTTTCATCTCAGAGCTACAGCAGTTCCCTTTACGCAGGCTGTCACGCTGAGTTTACACCCAGCCTTGCTGAGGTGAAAGGCTGGTCCGTTATTAGTGTGTGCCAAGAACCAAAATGGTATTCCCAAATTGGAAAGCTTGGCCTGTTCCCATGAACTCAGTGTGGCAGAGCTGATACCGGGACACCCGCTGGGAGAGGTCCGTGAAACGCTGGGAAGGAGCTCGTTAGGAAGGAGTCAGGCTTCTTTTGACGCTGGAGAATGACAACATTTTGCTTTACATAATTAGGTTGTTGATTTAAAAGTGATACTGAATACAGAACTGCTCAGACAAGGATGTGCGGGGTTTCATAATTAAGAGCCTGCCCTGGAGATCTGTGAACATTGCTGACATTACATAAGAACCACATTAGCGCTGTATATTTTCCACTCCATTAAACCACCGCTTTATTTAGTTCCTCTGGTTCGAATAATCTCTAGTTTTTAAAACAATACACATGCAGAGTCTCTTTGTGTGTGGTTCGCATTCTGGATTCATTCCTGTATTAATTCAGAAGTGCTCAATGTAACCTCAACATTACTCTCAAAATTTGTGTATTTTCGTTTGTGGTGTCTGTTCAGTAAAGATAACAGTTTGAGGAAGACAGAAGCACCAGCTAAATATTCATCAGAAAAAAAAAACAAGTCTGAAGCATTATGGGTGATAATGGGTTTTGAAAAGAAAGCATGTGGCAGACTGGAAGCTTTACATCAGAGTGGGTAGCAAATAGTAGAAATGGAAGAGCTGAGCAGAAAATCCAACAGAGCAGAATGAAATGGGAGGACATGGGGACTGGGTTATATAAAGGTTTTATATAAAAGATTTCCTAGGGGAAGGAAGTCTGGGTTATGTGAGGCTGTCATAAAATGGTCTGACTCTGGGTGAAATAATCTATAGTATGTGGCACATTTGCTGTTTTGCAGAGGGAGGTGTCATGTTGAAAAGCGTAGTTCCAGCTGCTATAGCTTTCTTTTACTCTTGATATATTTTTAAGCAAATTAGTGGTATGGAAACAAATAAAAAGAGCTTTGTCAATAAAGAATGCCGTTCTCCGGTCTCCAGGACTTGACTTATACCAACTCAAGTGTTCTTCAATAGGAAAGAAGAGACAGAAAAGCTTTGAGGAATAGACCTGCCTTTTACCAAATGATTATGTGGGAATTAGGGATGGTGAACTCAGCAGGGACCTGTAGGCAGTACTTGAATGAAGGATAACAGAAGGGCAAAATATTGCACAAGGGCTCCCTGTCAACTAAAGACAGGTCTGTGCCAGCTAGTCGGGGAAAATCCAGGCATGTGCGTGTTGGGGAATTGTCAGGTCAGGTCTCTCTGGGCTCAGGGTCTGTGCACTGTGCTCTGTTACTTGGTGTAGGCAGCTCTTAAATCCACTTTTGTTCTCCCTGGGGTAACTGCCACATCCACAACACAAAGGGCAGGTCAAGACCTTGCCGTAACTCAGCTTGCCTTGGTTTTCATGCATCAACAATAAAAATCTCACATAAAACAAAGGCCTTCCCAATATTATATTATTTGTTCATCAAGGTATTTGAACTATTATAGCCCTACATGTCATGTTTTTGCAGGATCTTTCACAGGAGAAGTATGCACACACCGTCTCCTTTGACAATGTACAGAGACTCTTGAAATCCGCTTTTCTACATACTTACAGCAATAACTTTGATCTGTTATGCACAAAAATAAGGAGTGCTGATTTTCAAAAAAGAAGGCTTGTAATACTCTTTTTTTTTTCAGAGCAGGATGAGGTCACACAAATGATCCATCAAACATGGGAGCTACGCTTAAACAATGCACTTCTTGTTTGTCAGACTCCAGAGGATGAAAATTGCTACTTTAAAAAAATACACAGACAATGCGAGAGGGCAAGGTCTTGATCTTATGCATCACCGCTCGGCAGTTGTTGGGATAATGTGAAAAACAGATCATGGAAATAACTGTTCTTTAATTTCGTTATTTAGTAATTCTTTCCCATGTTTTCGTGTCAGTGAGAAATTGCAAGTAGTTCCCTTAAGCAGCTCATAAACAGAGAACAGTATTTGGGTTTTCTTGTTGAAAGCAAATTGCCTTTGATCTGTCTCGTGTCATTGTGACCCAAGGGCCATTTGTGACTAACAGATGACTGATGAAGTTTCTTTCTTGCAGTACGATATTGTTGGACATTCAGGAGATGGCTTCGACATCACCTTGGTTGGAAGTGACAAAGTTCCCAAGAACAATAAGCAAAGATTAGAGATTCTTAAGGTAAATCCTACTGATAAGTGGTGCTGGATAATTAAGGATTTTATGACTGCAAAGATAAAATTGTAGGTGGGTCACAGAATGCAAAACATAGCGAGAGTAAAATCAAAGAAAGACAAGAAAGCAAAATCAGCGTATTTGCATAAAATTGAAACAGGGCCTTCCAGAAACACGGCAGAAAACAAATTCTGCCAAAAGAGTAGAAGCTAGATACATCTTTTTCTGGACCGCTGTGTCACAAATGTGTAATTTTGACTAGCTGTCAAAGCATGTAGGAAGTTCCAAGCGTTATACAGTGATACAGATAGCTCTACCCGGTCATGTGGTGATATTATTAGTGCATAACTGACTAATTTAAACTGTAGAGGGGTTTAGCTTTGTACCTTCAAGAGGTTATGTGTCACAGTAGCAGTGGGAAAATGTGTCAGTGCTAGACTGAAAAAGTATTAAATCACAATTGCAAAGTGAATATATTCACCAAGATTTTACTGCAGTAGGATGAAGAAAAGTTGAGTATATTTTAGGATTTACCTGGCTGGCAGATTGATACGTTAGCACTGTGTATTTTGAGCTTCCTTAAAAAAAATGTTATTGAAAGATCCGCAGTTACTTGGGTTAGAAGGACAGGATTTTCTAATGTCTAAAATTCCTTGCCTTCTGCACAGGAAACAGCTTCATCAATGAAAACAGTGTATTTATTTCATAAAAGCTCAAATAAAATGTTTCAACATTTTAAAACCTTGCTGCCACTGTCAGGAGTCAGATATTTGATAATAACTATGACCCTACTAGGGTTTGGAAGTGTAGTGCAAATTATAAACAGGCAGGAGCTGGTCACAGTATTAGGAAACCAAGCATTGTTCTCTTCCCTAAACAGGCAAGAATGTGGCTACTCAAACTGCAGCTGATCAAAGTATTTTACCTTCCTTAAGGTCTAGTCTAATTCTGTCCATGTGTGGATTTTGTTTGTTTGACCCACGATGTTTTTAAGAACCGATGCCTGACTTAAAATACGACGTATTTTGTACAAAAAGTACTACCTTCTGTACTACCTTCTGTAGTAGCTGAAGCACTGTCTGCATTTCTGAAGCATCCCCTAGTGTAGCATAACTCAATATTCACTCCCCTTTTGCCAGCATCTTTATTCATAAAGTCATCTTACGTCTTTCCGCTTGGTTATGCTGTGCACACAGATCATGCATGCCCACGCTCAGTTCTGCATGAGTGGAGACCATACCTTGGAAGGGACGGAGCACGCCATTCGTGAAATCGCCAAGGAAGACGCTGACGAGTATTTTGTCATCGTCTTGAGTGACGCAAATCTCGAGCGATACGGGATTCAGCCATCGAGGTTTGCCCAGGTCTTGACTACCAATGCTCAAGTCAATGCTTTTGCCATATTTATAGGATCCTTAGGAGACCAGGCAGATAGGTAAGTATATTTGTTTTATCCCTAATATAACTTTTTTTGTTTCCACTAATCGTAAATCTAAACTGTGCTTTTATTGCAGTGAAGTTAGGCATAGTCGCCCGTGCTGGTGGTCTGCACTAAGGGTTTGATCATAGAATGCTAAAATCCTGTGTAACCTCATCTGGGTGTTCCTGCTCCGGCGGGGGGACTGGACTGGATGATCTTTTGAGGTCCCTTCCAATCCCTGACATTCTGTGATTCTGTGATAGAATGGTTTGAGTTGGAAGGGACCTTTAAAGATCATCTAGTCCAAACCCCTGCCATGGGCAGGGACACCTGTCACTAGATCACATTGATCAGATCCCCATCCAGCCTGACATTGAATACTTCATGGGATGGGGCATCTGCAGTTTCTCTGGACAACCTGTGCCAGTGTCTTCACCACCCTCGTCATAAAAAATGTCTTCCTTATGTCCAACCTAAACCTACCCTTTTCAGTTTAAAACCATTGCCCCTTGTCCTGTTACTACAGGCTTTGGGAAGAAGTCCCTCTGTCCTTCTTATAAGCTCCCCTTATGTATTGAAAGGCCAGAAGGTCTCCCGGGAGCCTTCTCCAGGCCGAACAACCCCAGCTCTCTCAGCCTGTCCTCACAGCAGAGCTGTTCCAGCCCTCTGATCATTTCTGTGGCTCCTCTGGCCCCTCTCCAACAGGTCCATGTCTTTCCTGTACTGAGGGCTCCAGAGCTGGACGCAGGACTCCAGGTGGGGCCTCACCAGAGCAGAGCAGAGGGGCAGAATCACCTCCCTCGACCTGCTGGCCACGCTGCTTTTGATGCAGCCCAGCGCACAGCTGGCTTTCTGGGCTGCAAGTGCACACTGTCAGCTCGTGTTCAAGTTTTCGTCTGTCATTCTGGTGGTTTTATGTACTACCAAGAAGCAGTAGCTTTGGCTTGTGTCAGGAGGGAGACTGGTACGTGGGTCCCTGCAGTTCTGACCAGCTAGTTCAGAGCGTTCCGAGCATTGATATTATTAGTGCGAAGCCGTCCTCCCATGGGAGGATGTGCACCATCCCCGTGTGTAATATCACTGTGTAATCATGATGGAGATGTGGTGCCTTTGCCATTGCCCACTGTGGGGTTTGTATGCATGTGGGCCTAAGAAAAGAGATTAAAGCAAGAGAAGCTGGAGTTTAATAGTCTTTAAAACTGCCAGACGTTTGACTCAGATACTCCCCTTGCATTAGACAACTAATTTCTTTGGAGAGTCTGAGCCAATATGCCTGTGTTTAGTGCCACTACATAATTTTACTTCAAATTGTTTGGGCACAGGGAACGATAAGGAAATTCTGTCCCAGGTGATGTTCCATATCCACCAGGGACCAGCACATGCAGCAAAAAGCTGGTATTAGCCACAAATATCAACAGTGCCTTTTCTGCTTCTGTTTGAGTCTTCAACTAGAGCAGAATGACAGAAGGCCCAAAGGGAACTGGTCCTTGCTACTTAATCAGAAAAGGGTTGAAAGATGCAGCTGCACAGCCAGTGTTAGTCGTGTCTGCAGGTCTGTACATCAGAGCTGTGGTATGCACGAAAAAAGAATTCATTCAAAAGATTATAATTACAGAAGGTCCTTTTACTTCTGCTAGGAATTAGGAAAAGAAAAAAAAAAAGCATTGACCGTATCCTGCTGTGTAAGACGAGAACTTATAATTGCCTAGTTCACTGGGTATGGAAAATGCACACAATGCTGTCACTGAAATGCATTTCTATGTACGTGGAAGTGCAGAATTAGACAAAGCTTTCCTGTAACTGCTGTGGGGGAAGGAGAAGGGAATTCTCTGTTGCAGCTTTTTTAGAAACTCACTTTAAAAGTGAGACTTAACTTAGCATTGGAGAAATGGTGTGATGCATAAACTCTTTTAAAAAGCTGTGAAAAAAAAAATTCCAAGCCTGCTGTCTGGACATGAGCGAGATGGGGTTTGTAATGTGCATCTGGCTTAGCTTTTTTAAGGGGGGGTTAAGCTGTGACTAAAAATGTGTCAGACTAGTATTGGCAGAAAAATATCTTTCCATCTAATCTGTTGCAATGTTGAAGAGGAAATACGAAGAGCACATTTAGAATCACTTGGAGGTGTTGAACTGAAAGAGCTGTGGATTCATGGTAATCTATTCAGAATAAGTAAATATCTTCATTTCCAGAGTAAATCTCTAGCTGCCCTCAGAAACAAGTTGCTGTAATACCTTGTGGAGTCACTGGTACCTTGATCAAAACAGAGATTTTGCACGTCAGGAAGAGGACGTGAGTAGAAATCTCTAGAAACAGCCTTGATTGTCTTGCTGAAAGGACCTCTGTGACTTTGCTGCTCTCAGTGTTTCCTCCCTCTGTTTCTTTCCCAAGCCTTTAATTGCTTGGTGACAGCAGCATGAATGACATGGGTTGGCAAGGTATTCAAAAGGAAAAACATCCGTTCTTAAGGAACCCTGGTTTGCGGTAGGGAAGATAATTTGAAATGGTAATTGTGTCTTGTCCCTCATTCTCCTCCTTAGGCTGCAGAGGACACTACCAGCAGGTCGTTCTTTTATTGCCATGGATACCAAAGAGATCCCTCAGATTTTGCAGCAGATCTTCACATCTACCATGTTGTCAAGTGCCTAAGCGTCACTGATGTCCTGGTGTGTGAACTCAAAGAAGAAACCCGCTCCCGCTGGAGAGATGAACCCTAAAGCTGAGGATAAACACAGTTATTAATAAAATACATACGGTACTCTAATCAGCAAAGCAACCCGAATCTGCACGACAGCCAGGCTGTAAAATTTCACCCAAAATCTCTCAACCGACTTAGCGCGTTCGAAGAATTGCAGTGGTGCAGAGGTAAATCACAGAACAGCAACAGAGCAAATGTTGTTTTTTTCCAGAGGGACAAATAAATAAAGGACAGTTTGTGATCCTTCCTCTGCCTGCCGTGTTGCCAGCACTGCGGTATCATCTCACCCTGTTCTATTAAACACGGTTCACTGAGGTTTGATAATATTATGCAAGGCAGAGCCAGGCAAGCTGTTCCAGGGTTTTGTGTGCGTATATTTGGATGGGTAGTTAACTCCATCTCTGATTTAAACAGGACTGCTCTGGTCGGGCAGGAAACCCTTCCTTCCTCTGCTGCTGCTTGCTTGTCCTGACGGGCATCGGGGCTTCACCGCTGGATGCTGGGAACAATGGAGCAGTTTGGAAACACTGACCATCGCGTGTAAACATTCGCTATCTGATCAGACACAGTGCTCAGAGTTGTCAGATCTAGAGAAAGTGGCTCTTAAGAAGGAAAAAAAACACCCAAAAAACCGAAACAAGAATAGATTCTTTCAGTTCTGCCTGTGAAATGTAAGGGGAAAAGGTCAAAACGGTCTTAAGGACCCAACAGCGTTTCCAAAGAGGGGCTCCTGCCCTGTCTCCTTTGCATGACAGATGGTGCTGTCCTGGTGTGCTGTTGCCCAGAGGCCCCAGGATGGCCTCAGTACCTGGAGGTGCCTTTTCAGTCGGGAGACCAAAAAGTTACTAATACTTTGCTAGAGCTCCTTCATTATCTGTTTTGATTGGGTCTTTTGAAGATGAAACTGGAGGACAGATCTAGGCATGAGAAAAAAAGTTCTTTTTTATAAACTAAGAAGAAAAAAAAAAAGCATATTTTTATTTTAGCAAGAAATCTGTGTTGGGGTATATTTAATATCTGGGGTAGTTATAACAACTTATATTATAATTCAGTCACCTGGTGTTCAGCTTGTCCTATGAGGTAATAATTTGTCTTTATTTACTGAAGAATAGATGTCTTCTAAGGCATCAGGAACACTGGAATACTTGATGAATTGAATGTATAATTGAATTAAGCTGGGGTGAGGGTTGTGCATCATCGCTGATACTCTGCTGATATTAATTTAGGGGTAACTGAATAGAAAAAAGTCAAGGGAGAGTACTTATGCAAATCTGAAGGAGGAATTGCAATACTTCACTGCTAATATTTCTCTTAATCCCTCAGTTGCTCAAACCACACTGTGGAGGGGAGGAGGCAGATTAATTTGATCTTTTTAAATACAACCATCACTGTTTTAACAGGTCCAGTTTCTAGTGGTTGTTCTCTACTCCATCAGTCCTGCAGCAAAAATCTTTACCAGAGCATCAAAAATATCCCGTATTTAGGATGTGTTTCGAGGGCTGGCCAGCTTTGAAGTCTTTATGGCTAGAGAGGACGGAAGGCGTTTTTCAAAGGCTTGTTGGTATTGTTATGATTAACTATATATGTGAAAACAAAGAGGTTGAAGATGCAATTCCTGTTTGGAGAGAAGGGAATTGGGAGGAGAAGGTTGAGAAGGTTATCCCTGGCTGGGACAAATGCATGTTACACGCACATACACACAGACACAGCTACCAGGGGGACGTACACTTCAAAACATAAATATCTTGGTCCTGTAAACATATAACATATATACTAAATGCAATAAAGAATCGGTGTATTAATGTCTATTAGTAAATGTATTTTTACATGGAAATTCCTTCAGCACTTTTGCTTTTCCAGCACTCCTTCAAGAAAGAAGCGTTTTGTTACAGTTAGTTAGCAAATGCACTGTACACTTTCTAGATCACTTGAGTAGTGACTTTCTCACCTCGAATTTACATTCAGTGTGGCACTGTTATCTTTATCGTAAAAAGAAAGCATTATTTAAGAGAAACTTTAAGGTAAATCGAATTTTAAACCTTTTGTTTGATTATCCCTGGAAATTGTATCTCATGTCGTGCTATTTAAAGTTACCTTTCTGTAGTGTTTGGTTTTATTCTTTGTTTCAGGAGATGTCTCTTCTGTTTTAGTTCATGTTTCGTGGGCCTGCAGGATGTGGCCATGGTCGGGGTGGAAGCAATTCCTGGTAGATTTTGAGAGAAAGGGAGAAGAAATTAAATAAACTTCTTTTTTTTCAGTGCAGAAGGGAGGGGGGTTGGGTTTTGCTTTTAATAATGCTTCATTGCAGAGCATATTTGACCCGACAGCATCTCTCTAAATTGTAACAATTCAGGGCTAAATTTTCCCCAGGCCGTGCATCTCTCACCTGCTTTAATGCCCATCGCTGCCCCAGGGAAAGCGGAGCAGCAGCTGTGCTTTTCCCTGTCTCACAAGGACTGGCAGTGTTAATTCAGTGCTCAGAAATTCAGTACAGACTCTTCTTTCATGTCCCTGGGACTTGCAGAGCTTCTTAATCTGCATTTCTTTTTAATTAGGAAAACGCTGAAGAGCAACGTGGCTTTGTTGAACTAACAGCGGCACCGGTGAGTGCTCTCGTTGCAATGCATGCACCGGCGTTGCGTGTCACTCGTGTCCTCTGAAAGCGTGTTAAGGCATTTTTCATCTCTTCTCACAGTTTATTAAGGCATTTTCTCACTCATCGCTTTTTATGAAAAGACCCTGTTTGGGTGAATGAATAGACCTGCCGGTTGGAGCAGGTCCTGACCTGTTGCTAGTGCTTTAATAGCGTTAGTCACATCAGCGGTACCGATTTTAACCACCTCTTATTATGCAGATTTTGGACTAGTTCTGTTTATAAATGTAAGTGCTCACACTCACTACCCAGTCAGTAAGAGCACGCAGTCATTTAGGATTATTATTTAGCTGAAGTGCAAAAAGAGACATAGAGAAAGCCCAGGCGGATGTGCTTTCAATCAGAGCAAAGCGCGTTCAGCATTTAGAGACAGAAGCAGCTCCACTGGACTGCATATACGAGCGATGGGTTAATGTGACGTGCAGTTCGGAGGGACTTGGAATCTTCAACTCCATCAGTCTTTTTTTCACTTCTTCGCCATCTCTAGGTGTCAAACGTGATTGCCAATGTCATGCTAGAGCATATCCATTAGCCTGATAAAATTAAGACTAGAGATCCTAATCTCTGATCAAATACGCTGATGTGATAGTTGAGCAAACAAGCGTGCAATAGGAGATTTAGGTACTGCATTATATGTGCAAAACCAAACCAGAAGAAGAGTGCTGGTGCTTAGTTGAGAGTACAGGTAAGAGGTGCAAGAATATTAGGTGGTTTTATTTATACCCTTAAAATCCTTTTTTTTAATTATTACAAAAGAAGTATTAAACTAATTTGGACAATAATTAAAAGGCCAAGCAGTTGTGCTCTGTTGGCTATTGTTTACTAATAAATAACATTCTTATAAAAATGAGAATGTAGAAGTTATTTATGTGGACATAAAAATACAATTCCTACCCATGTATCGAATACGGAAAGCTGATTTGAAAATATAAACATTGCGCAGGACCTCTAGATTAGAAAAGGTTCAAGGTTTAGTGGGTGCTCTAAGTGCTACTGGTTTAGTGAAAATAGGTTAAACTCTTTGGCTTGTCTGCTGTAAATGTACCAGTAGTTGTTGTTCAGCTCCTAGATAGTTCTGCTTCAGGGGCAAATGCCTTTTTTGGNAAAAAAAAAAGACAACAAACAAAACACCTGCATTTTATCATTTACTATTCTTTCTGCCAATGGACCTTTTAGAAAAGGAAGGTCAACATTTCTCCCTCTCAGCCCCTGCACAGATGCTGTGTAGTAACAGCGCCCAGCGCATGGAAGCGTTTTACATGGTCATTATGTGAGGAAGACATTTTATCCGATGTAATAGGTGTCCAACGAGGTAAGTTACAGTTTTTAACCCTGGATTGGTGCTCTGAGCATTACAGTTAGTGAGTAACAGATATTGATGGCCAAAGCGTTTGAGCATTTTGGAACAGTCCAGTGAAGTCAGGACCATCCTATATCGTTTGAATTAAAATGCCTGTAGCTGTTTGTAGTGACCGTGCTCTTTGCTGCGAGTGTTGGGGATCTGTAACTCACGATTGTCTGATTGTTTACAGCCATTTGTAGTGAAACAATTCCCATGGAAGAAAATACGCCTGCAAAGCAAACCCTTCAGCGGAAGGATTTCACCTTCTAGGAGACACGCTTTACACCAGATGTTTTCATCTTTAAAACCATAACAGGTCTGTCTGTATCACCATTCTTGCACTGGTTCGTTAGCAGGTTGTTTCAGAAAGTCCTTTTGCAAGTTTCCTGCATGAATACAGTTGTATCAGCGGTTAATTTCTCAGTATGCCCGTTGCTGCAGTGTGATGCACTTTTTATATTCTGCATGAGCAATCCTGAGAAAGAGGAAAACTTCTCCGGTATTACAGCCATTAAAAGGTTATTGGTATATATTCCCCTGAGGGAATGTCAGGAAGATGTGCCAGGGGAGGTTCAGGTTGGACATTAGGAAAAGGTTCTTCACTACTGGAACAGGCTCCCCAGGGAGGTGTCACGGCCCCAAGCCTGACAGTGTTCAAGAAGGGACTGGACAACACCCTCAGACACATGGGGTGAACTGTGGGGTTGTCCTGTGCAGGGACAGGAGTTGGACTCCACGATCCTTGTGGGTCCCTTCCAACTCAGGACATTCTATGGTTCTATGATTCAAACAGGTTAAAAAAAACCCTAGGGCTCACGGTGTCATCAAAATAAACAGGTAACAAATTGCCTAACTCAGAGGCGCTCTTGCTTTTGAGATTGTTGTGATGATACAAACAGCATTTTCACCAAATAGAATGTTTTAAAGCCAAGTATATTTTCTGGGAAATATGTGAGAAGATTTGAGGAGGAGAGTCGACATTCTTCAGGATGAAGGTATGGTGGCATTTTTTCAAAGATGAGGACAGCATTATAAAATTTGAATAGCTTCTTTTTCACTACTGTCTGCTCTCCAACTTTTGAGAGGATAAATAAGCGCATAAAAATCTATTTTAAAAAAAATACATATATCCTTAACCATTACTCACAGCATCGTTAGTCAGAACATCTGGCATGACTGCATGCAGAAAAATTCTCTGTCATCCACAATGGTAGCATGATCCTATTCAAGAAAAAACTAATCGCAGTAAGTATACTGATAGATGGAAATGTTTAAAAAAAAAAACCCTCATATTTTGACCCTGGATTCCCCAGCCATGATTTACAGTTTTGCTTTGGACAGGCTGAGCTGTGCAAAGCCAGAGAGGGCTGGAAACTGGAACCTGCCCCTGGTTGTCCAGGGCCACAGATCCTACCAGCTGAGTGAAATCTGGCACCAAAGCTCCCCCATTCCAAAATAACCATAAGGGAAGAGAGCAGAAAGGGAGGAAAAAGGGCAAATTCCTCATTTTTAAGCTGCTCGGCTTCCTGAAGTGGCTTGTCTTGAGCACCAATGCAAGCATGGTCAGGAGAGAGGTGGGAACGTGCAGATGAAGGAGCAGGGCTGGAAAGATCTACCAGGTGTGGCCACAGCAATGAAATTACCCACAATAAAAACCACATCCCAGAGCCAGGAGCGGCTCGGCAGAGGAGGCATGTTCACAGTATCACAGAATCACAGAATGTCAGGGATTGGAAGGGACCTCAAAAGATCATCTGGTCCAATCCCCCTGCCAGAGCAGGAACACCCAGATGAGGTTACACAGGAAGGCGTCCAGGTGGGTTTTGAATGTCTGCAGAGAAGGAGACTCCACAGCCTCCCTGGGCAGCCTGTTCCAGTGCTCTGGCACCCTCACTGAGAAGTTTCTTCTCAAATTTAAGTGGAACCTCTTGTGTTCCAGCTTGATTCCATTACCCCTTGTCCTATCATTGGTTGTCACCGAGAAGAGCCTGGCTCCATCCTTGTGACACTCACCCTTTACATATTTATAAACATTAATGAGGTCACCCCTCAGTCTCCTCCAAGCTAAAGAGACCCAGCTCCCTCAGCCTTTCCTCATAAGGGAGATGCTCCACTCCCTTAATCATCTTTGTTGCCCTACGCTGGACTCTCTCCAGCAGTTCCCTGTCCTTCTTGAACTGAGAGGCCCAGAACTGGACACAATATTCCAGATGTGGTCTCACCAGGGCAGAGTAGAGGGGAAGGAGAACCTCTCTCGATCTACTGACCACCCCCCTTCTAATACACCCCAGGATGCCATTGGCCTTCCTGGCCACCAGGGCACAGTGCTGGCTCATGGGCATCCTGCTGCCCACCAGGACCCCAGGTCCCTTTCCCCTGTCAGCTCCCAGAGGAATAGTGAGATGCTGCCGTATCATGGCCAAGACCCACTGCGGGGACCACGCAACACAAAACCATCCTCGGTAGGCTCGGGGACAGATCTCTGCTTCTAAAGTCAGCACCACGACAGAACCGTTATAGTCACAATGGCTTCAGCCCTTCAGCTCTCTGCTTAAGTAATCTCAGCAGTAACAGGCAAAAAAACTAAACTCCTTCCCTACCCCAGGCATGTGTTCAGCTCAAATTGAGCCTTGTTAACATCATCAGACGAACAGTGGCACAGGGACTGAAGGAAAACATGTATGCTCCCTGAATACTAATTTCATGAGCTTTTTCCCTTTTTAATTGCATACAAGTTAGCGCCTTCCTGCACGAGCCAAAATTTTAGTCCATGGAACCTCTTACTGAGGGAGGAAACATTCACTGAACACCTGTAAACTAGATACATCTCACGAATACAATAAAAGCCCTTTTTTTACCAGGACTTGATACAAAATCCATTCTTAGTCAAAGTCTTTTCAGTTCAAATCATTAAATGAGTATTTATGTTATCTGGATAGGATCTCTGAGTAAGATGACAATATTACACACAGAAAGTGGTTTGGAAAAAGTCAAAAAACAGCATTACTTGGTTGGGAAAATGTGTTACACAGCAGAGCGATACGAGGAATGGTGTCCTGGATAGTTCTGCTGTCGTTGTGACTTAAGTCGTGCTCCGTGCCATCTGTACCAGCATCTGCATTTCAGCTTGGATTGGTTCAACATCTGTAAGGTCACTGACTATAGTTCCCAAATTGACACCATCTCCCCCAGTTACCTCTCTGCTGCAATAATCCCAGCAGACAAAGGAACTTCTGTAGGATCTGGTCTTTTGTAGGCAGGATAGGTTGCCGGGAGAAGATCTTAATATACACAAGAACTGGATTAACAGAGCACAAAACCCATGTCACAGCATTAAGTGCAGCAAGCACAAGCAGACACGGGCCAGCATTAATGCTCCTTGTGCACTGGATTCTGAGAAGTACAAATCCTTTTATTTAGGTTTTTACCATCTTACATTATAGCTCTAAACTCCTAAAGAAGTTTTATAATGCAATTAAAACAGAGAGTCCTTTCTCCTCTGCTTTTTAGTTATGAGATCAACTATGAATTTTTACCCATATGCAAATGAATAGATAAATAATTCAGCTAGAAAAGAGCTAGATGCTACCAAAGGTCAAGATATCATTTAAAACTAGTATCCTATGTCATTAATTCAATACTTGGGATCACAAAATGTAAGTCAAACATCTCTATAAATGACTTACAAAGCAAAGATTCTGGTGCTTTAACTTGTCCACAGCAGGTCAAAACCTATTAACCTTTTTTAAAAATTATCCTTTCTCTGCAGTGCACCATCTAAGGTGGCTCAGGATTGACGGGTGAACAATTACTTTATAGACAAGTGAAATCTCAGTCACTAATATGTGCAAGCCCCATAAACGAGACCTCCATTCCTTTCCCCGCGTCATCAGGATGGCCTGACTAGAAGATTTTGCAAGCGATTTGCTAAAGCAAGGCAATAATTTACAGTAAGCAGCTAGAACAAATCATTGCGTTAATGCCTAAGCGTGACCCTTACAACGAACTGCCACGTGAGCCTTTTGAGAAGCTGTTTGCGTGCTCTACGCAGCACACCTGTGATAAAATCCCTTACAGACGTGGTAGCCAGTGTGTGGTTTTTAGTAGCTTCCTACTTGCACGGTGATGGTGTGCGGCCTCATCTCAAGTACATTGCCTCAGTGATGTGATTTGAAGAGTGGGGAAAAAAGGAAGCAGGTATTATCTGACAGAAAAAAAACAAAAGAAAGTTGAAAGATCCTTCTCTCCCACCATCAGCGTCAAAATCGATGAAGGGGGAAGAGGGAAAGCGGGAGACCAGATCTCATTTTGCTAAAATAAATGGGAACCGAAATAGATGTGAGAGGGCTGGCTAGAAAGAGGTGGGAAACGATCCAAAGGCCAAGCCGAGGCAAACAAAAGCAAGTGCTCTAGAAGAAGCGTGCCAAGGCACAGCCTGAGACAGAAGAGACCCTAAAAGAGCTCTTTTCTGTCTCTGTTTAACCCTCCCAAGTGCCTCGGAGAGAGGCTCTGAGTAGGTGTCAAACTCCAGACTTGGCGTCTCTGCATCCCACCCTGCAGCTCTTCCGCAGCCTCTCCGCTCCTCAAGGCCCAGGCCTTTGCAGGGCAGCGCCTCCCTGAGCTTTCGGCCCAAACCTGCTCCCTGCATCCCCCAGAAACCAAACACACCTCCTCAGAGGGCCCGGGCCGTCCTGTCTGGCACCCTGTGAAGCCCGGCCTATCTTCAGATGGAGGCAGACAGCAAACCGAAAGGTCACGAAGCCTTTTTCCATTATCCTGGAGAAGTCTGAAAGCAGCATTATTCAACCCAAGCGGCTGCTCTTAACAAAAGGCGCGTTGTTTCTCTGGATGATTTCTTCTAGGAAAAACATGTGTGTGAACGTGAGAAACTCGGCCTGGCAAGGCAGCGAATGTCAAAGTTTAGTCGTTTTTCCTCAAAGCAGGAATACAACATCTTATGGATTTTTAAAATAATAAATAAATAAATAGATAGATAAATAAATACAGAAATAAATAAATAAATAGTCAACCCCCCGCCCTTTTAATTGCTCAAGTTTCACACTCTGGCTCGAGGTAGGTAAGTATCCTTTGCTTGGCCCTTAAATTTTCTTAGCCTCCAGAGTTCTGGGTGGACCTGGACCAACACTGTAAGGGACCGGCCTCCAGGCATGAATCTCCACTTTGTTCCCACCAGATTTCCACCCAGCTCACGTGCTGAACCACCCGCATCCCTGGCTAGTGACGTGGCCACCAGCTTGTCCTCCTCTGCTTTAGGGTGCAGCTCACACCGTACGCCATTTCTTCCTGTTTCTTATCTCCTGCTTGAGCAGGATCACTGCAAGTGGGGAGAATTTGTTGGTTCTGACCTTGTTATTTGGGATTTTTTTTGTGGATGCTGATCAGCCAGCCACGTCCACAGTGGGGAGGGTATGCCAGTAAGCTCCCAAGCCCCTGTAAGGCAGGCATGCCTCATGCAGAGAAGACTGGGGAAAAATCAAACAATCAGTGGCTTTCTCAGAGGGCGTTAAAGGGTTATGGTATAGGATTACATTAGGACAAGGTAGGAGTTAAGATTCTTGCAACAACCTGTGATTGAGACAGTTTTCATTTAACAAGGGCTAATTAATACAAATATTTGAGTATTTAAATATCCTTTTCTAGTAACTGAAACTCCCAATGTCTTTGCATCAGTCGTGGAGCCTTGGTTAGCACTGAAAGGCGCCAAGATGAAGCGAACTCCTCAGGGAGGCAAAGATGGAGAAAATTTACCCGTAGGCATAAGATTAACTAGTTCCATTACACATAGTTGGGGTTTGAACACTATTTATTTACAGTTCAGATGCTGTGGTGTTCGTGAAGAAGTAGCTGGCAGTGCAGCTTAACCTTGTTTTTCTGGAAATCTAGTTATTTTATTACTACTTATTTTGCTTATGGAGAAAACCTAAAGCAAAGAGGCATCCTGCCATCACATTAACCCCTGCACAATGGTATGTGATACTACCTATATGTCAGTTTTGGCACAATCTAACTGTAAGAAAGTGCTTTAGGAAAGGTCTAGCTCCATCTTGCATGCCCACCTGAAGATGACTCTCTTTTTTTAGAATGAATTAACAGAAGCCATCAGCCTATGTGTACCTCATGCGTGCTAAAAATAAAGGACAAGATCAATCAGAGGATTTTGAGGGGACATCTTTTCTCTCAGGCTCTGCATGGCAAACCTGTTGGCTCCCATCACTCAGGAGCCACCAGGCACAAAGGGGCAGCAGGATGGCAGCCCTTTGGGTCAGATCTGAGAGGGTCAGCTCCAGCCCCCGGTGTGCAGAAAAGTGGTAAGAACCTAAGGACACAGACAAATAAGAAGCTCAACAAGATGACTAATCCGTCATCCAAGGTCCTGCTGGCTATTCAGCAGGGTACCAGCATATGCTGACCTCTTTCTGAGTCTACCAAAACTTAGACCCCATAGTCAGTGGGTGATTCATTTTTATGTGTTCCTCCGTCTTTTTAGCACAACCCTATCAGAAAAAGCATGAAGTAAAGTAAAGTAAAGTAAAATCTCTCCAGCTTCTCTAAATGCAAGGACTGACTTTAACATTAAAACCCCAGAAGTTAAAATTTGCAAGCAGACACCCTGTTGTGCTCTTGTGGTCACCAGCTGGGTTTTGTGAGTTTTGTCCCTGGAAAGAACCAGCTCCTTTGTCCAAATAACTGGAAGAACAGAGAGTATAACAAAAATACCCCAAAAACCACCTGCCTTGGAGGTAACCCATCCTCCTTTGGTTGCAGACCACCAGTCATTGCCCCATGGCTGCCAAGCAGGCAGGTAGGCCAGGCCAAATGGGGGTTTCTCCCATCCCTTGGCTGGGGGGCCACCAGCATGGTGCAGACCCCCTTGCCAGGCACTGGGGCAGGGGAGGCTGCTGGTGGGCACAGAACAGCCCCTGTTCCCATTTCCCCCAGGCCAGCTATCCTCATCCATGTTTCTAGCATTTCCTAAGCCACATGAGTCCAGGAAATCCCAATCACTAACCAATCTCTCATTATCTTAAAACCAAAAATCCTGTTAGTGGCTTTACCTCATACCCTGCAGCTCTGGGAATCTGCCTGGCTCCTTCTTGAGTTACATTCTTCAGCTGATGATTTTGGCGGGTTTTTCCACCAGATCTTGGCTACTGTTCCTTGGAGAAACTGCATCTAACCCTCTTGCAACATGGTTGTCCATCCTAAAGCTTGGGTCCATGAGGCATTAATTCCTACACCATTTATAGACAAAAAACTGAGCAAGCAATTAATCAGTGCAATGCACAGAGGCTCACAGGTACCTGAAACCAATTAACAACTTCACCATGTGTTCGTTAGTTAAGAGAGCACTTCCGTGTGGACCCATGTAATAAAAACACAGCATTTAAACCTGCTCAGTTTAAAAACTGAGTTTTATCGCAGTGGTTCTCCCATGATGAGGCTGAAAGGTGCAGCACTTGCTCCTGTTAGTCCTTTAATAAAAAGTTCCCATTTACAAGCATTTCTTGTGCTGTTATCTGGCATATGGTACACAAGACAAAACCCTTCAGAGCCAGCACCTTACTCTTTATTAAAAACATTGTTGGGGTTTAGTTTGGGGCTCTTTTGAAGGTCGGTGGGTTTTAATGACTATTCTCATTTCGAATGCCAAAAGCCAAGCGGGGGCTGCATGAAGCCAAGGCACAGCCATGGGCAGCTGGTGGGAGAAAGCAGCTCCAGGTTTAAAGCCAAGACATCATCCATCCAGAAAGCAGACACAGATGTAGGGCAGGGTCTTGATTGCCCAAAGACGTGCATTTGCACCAGATTGAACATACTGGGCTTCTACACGTGTCTCATGTGTGTTTGGGCTCAGTTAAACCACCTTTTATTAGGGGACATCTTTGGGGAGTTGCATCCAGCCAAAGTCACCCATGATTTGCTCTTCCTGGCGTTGGGGTATAACCACAGAGGGGTTTCAGCTGGGCTCAGCACTAATCCCATTAGTGCCTGCTGTTTCCTCAGCTGCATTTTGAGCCAATCAGCTCAAACAGGGCTCTAAAACACACAAAACCCACTGGCAATGGTGACAAGGACATGGAAGACCAGGCCATACTTCCTAAGAGAAAGAACTGGTATGTCTTTATCCCTCCTGAGACAACAGAGAAACATAATACTCTTTAGGGGGCTCTAATTATTTGCCCCCTCCCAATTTTAGTTGTGGATCTATTCTTTACCCTACCACGTGTCTCCTTTGAAGACCATTGCCCTGCTGAACCAGGTGGGTTGAAGGACTTGGATCCCTCTTGCCCCCCTCGCTATTTCCTCTTCATCCCAAATGAGCAGCACAAGCAAATCTGGAAGTCGTGCCCCAAGTACACCAGCTGCTGCACAACGGCATCCGAACAAAGAAAACCCGTGTTCCCAGGCCTGGCATGTCCCGGCAGAACAGCCTGCTCTTTGTGGCTTCAAAAAGCCCAGTGCTATTTATGGCACTTCAGTTTCTATTCTTCAGCAATTTCATGTTCACTGAAAAACAACTTTATAATTTTGTTATGCCACGCAAAAAAGCACAGACGGGATGGACTTGTCGGCTGCTCCTGCCTGTAAAAAACAGAAAAAGATAATTTTGCCGCCTAGTCTTTTATCAGCGGACCATTCCTCCCCTTTCCCCGACACAGACCTCCTTCCCACCAAAGAGCTTTTTCAGGCTCCACCTTTGCATGTCGACAAGTACCTCACCTCTGCCAAAGCACTACCCCAAGGGCGATGGCCGCGTTGGGAAGAAAAGCACAGGGCAGGACTCACAGAAGGTCCTGTTACATTTCCAGGCTCAAAAAGAGCTGAGAAGCCTCATTGACAGCTGGGGTTAAGGATTTTCCAAGACAAGACCGGCAGAGCTGTTGCACTCTTGGGTTGTTCCAGCTCACCACAGATCCTCTGACCCATATTTCTGGCCATACTTGTTCTGCTGTGCACAGAGAATTTGACTATGACAGTATGATGTACAGGCTTGTAGGACACCATCTCTGAAACCTCTAGTCCCTGCATACACAGTGGTACAATACAAAAGATGGAAAATGGCATGTTTGTGTCCCTTTGTGTTGGACAAAATCATTGCAAAACAAAGGTGTGTCTTGCCCTTATTTGCTGAATTTATCTGGGGCCTTTTGTGAGATTACAATGCAGCTCCTGACCTTCTGGGGACCTTGTAAGGGACACTGGTTTGTATTTACAGTGGATGCAAGAAGGGGGTTGCATGTGTTTTGCAGCATAGAATCACAATCATAGAGTGATTTGGGTTGGAAGAGACCTTAAAGATCATTTTGTTCCAATCCCCCTGCCATGGGCAGGGACACCTTCCATTAGACCAGGTTGCTGAAAGCTCCATCCAACCCAGCCTTGAACACTTCCAGGGATGGGGCATCCACAGCTTCTCTGGGCAACCTGTTCTAATGTCTCACCACCCTCAGGATGAAGAATTTCTTCCTAATATCTAATCTAAAGCATAGGAGGCCAAAACTAACGCCTCATCATTGGGGAATATTTAAGGGGAAGGAATGTGAGAACTGCCTCATAATGCTGTGGAAGAGCTACAACAGGGCTACAAAAAAAAAGCTGGAAATACCTGTATGACTGTCATTGCTCACCATGGACCTATATAGCTGCCATTGCTCATCATGGCCCTGTATTTCTGTCACAAAATCTACTCGAGAGGCATAAGACGAAATCAAAGAGCTTATCTGGAGTCCAGTATGGCTTACTGACCAGTTCCTTAAACCTCAGGCTAGAAGAGAGCAAATCGAGAAATTCCTACCTGATTTACCAGCACTTCTGAAAGAAACCTGTCTAGACATGGAATATCTACATGACAACAAAGACAGTGACACATGGAGCACCTGGCAAAGCCATAGCAACCATGCTTAACCCTGATCATAACTGAAAAAGAAATATTTTTTTTTTTTCCCTTCTGAGCTTCAGCTTATTGATTTTGGAGCTCTCTCTTTTTATTCAGAGATCATGAAAGTCTGTTTGGAGACTTCATTAGGTGACAATTTTCCCTTCTTTATAGGTGAGGTTTCCAACCCTTCTGGTTGCAGGGAAAGTTTTAAAAATATGACACAAGTCAAGCAAAGGATTAAAATGCCATGAAGCAAAGAAAACAATAACAATTTCTGATGTCTTCTCTGATATCAGCTTTGAGACAGTTTGGAGTCTCATTGATGTGTTTTGAATACTTGTCATAGCTTTAGCTTCCTAAAATGTTCACATCTAAGGAAAGCAGACAAAAACATACACGACGTTTGACCTGAGCGAATTAGAGATGCCGTCCTGAAAGATAACACGATTTTTGGCTAAGTATGTGTGTCCTCAGTGGTTTGCTATTTGACCTTTCTTACCAAACAACACTTCAGTGGTAGGACTGGGAGCTATTCCCCTGGCAAGTTTTTTTAGCCATGTTGTCATTATTAATTATTTTAATATCCTTCTAAAATTCTCTCCATATTTCATATTATCCGCCACGGTATGTTTGCTCCTGTTTAGTTGGGCATGTCCTCGAAGACTCCTACTTGCATGAGTCTCCTTACCACTGAGGAGCAAGCCTTGGACCACCAGTTTCTAAGTCTTTCAAAAGTCTTGCAAAATCAGTACAAACTGGATCCATCCTGGGCACTTCACAGCTTGGATTTTGGGAAGGTCTGGAGAGCTTTTTCCCCCTTAAAGTCCAAGGCAACTGTGTGGGCGCACTGGAGAAGGTGCTGGAGTATTTCTGGCCTTCTGTTCGCAAATGGGAAGGGGGGAAATCTTGAGGCCAAATCTGCTGGCAACTTCATGTTTTCAAGGCCAGGGCGTGATTTATATTGGACTCGGTGAACTTAAGACAATATCAGCTTTCACCAGAGGTAATTTTGGATCTTGGTGTAAAAGAACAAGTATCTGGTATCCAAGGTTAGCATGTTATTCAGGGAGGAGCAGGACTCCTTGCAGACTGAGCATCAGAAGACAAAAATGAGAGGATATACTCAGCACAAAAAGCTCAGCGAAGGCAGCAAGGTAATAAATCAATGTATCAGACTAAATATGCAGAAAGAAACAATTAGAAAAGGTGTAATTACTTTAAGTCATACAAGTGTGCAGGAACAGGGGTAACAACATAAGTTACTGGTGTAGATCACCTGTATGCAGTACAGGGGAGATGACTGGGTTCTCCATTAGCTAAAGTCCCCTCCATGTAGTCTTAGCACTGTAATTAGTGATGTTTTCCTCCTTCTGCAGGATTTTCCACGTGGCCAGAAACCCTTCCAGAGCAGGATATGTAACTCAGTCTTGTCCCACCAGTGCTGCCCCATCACATCGATGCAACAGCCACAGGTCCCGATCCGGGGTTCTCTGCAGCCCGACTTGGATCGGGGGCAGCTCTGGACCAAGGGCTCGCTGGAAACAGAGCACGACAGCCACACCATCCCTTGCCAGACTCCAGCCCCTCGGACAGGAATGAGGAGCAGCACCGCAGCCTGAATAGCGAACAGGGTTTGATAACCACCCTCAGCCCGGGGCCAAGGGCCACCAGGGATCGTCCACCCCACCACCCCAGGCATCTCCCAATGTCTGTGTCAGAACACATTTTTTTTCCGAGCATTAGCTAAGTACAAGAACACAAGCAGCTGCAGTAACTATGCCACAGATTTTTTTCTGACAGTATCAAAACTTGCGTATTCAAATCTAAACTACATACGCAAATGATGGAGCAACAAGCGGAACAGATCTCCTGCCATTTGCTTGGCTCTTAGCGCTTCAGCAGTGACAGAGCTCAGCCACACGTGTCCCCCTCTCCCTACACGGACAGAGAGAGAAGAAATTGAGCTTTTCATCTTCTTCCATGCCTCGATTTGTTTCCCAGCTGAGGACAAATCTTCACATGAAGTCAAAATATTGCGTGAAACAAAAGGTACATTTCTCTTCCCCTGTGAAAATGCTCTCCTGTGCCCAAGCTCACTTGGGCTTCAGGCTGTAAAATCACAGCCAGTGACTGCTGCTTCTCCTGTGGTTTTTTCTTCGTTTAAAAGCAACTTCAGATGTTTAAACATCTGTCATTGAAACAGTTTGTAGCAGGATTAGCTCTTACCTCACCATAGTTTCAGGTGCGATTATTAAAAAAAAAAAAAAAAAAGAAAGAGAGAGAGAAAAATACTTCTGCTATGGCCCTGTGCTCATCTGACACTGATCTGATGCCCCTGCAGGTCCCAAACAGGTGGGAAGGAGTGAGGAGTGAGGATTGATCTCACTCCTCCTCAGGGATAGTCCCAGCTCCAGCCCCAGGTGACTACCCAGGTAACCACCATTTCCCTTGCAAAACCACCACGGGGCCTCTGCAGGGCTGCTGGGCACGTTGGATAAATCAACATAAAACTAACCCACCAAAGCAAGCACAGCCTGGGGTCACCATGTGCATGGTTTGTCACCGACTCTGACCCAAGGGCTGGGAGGGGACGCATGGTGGTGGAGAGAGGGGAACCACCATTTGGGCTGCAGCCCAGTTACACCAGATGTAGGGTGGTATATGAAGCCACCTCATCTTTTCACTGCAACCCTGAGGACCCACCGTTCCTTTGGGAAGTCAAGAGGATGCTGCATTTCGGGAGCGAGCTGACTTGTTCTCGCTGTTTTCCAGAGCTTCTCTGAGCTTCCTGAGGAAACAGCTCAACCCAAACATCTCAGTCCAGGTGAAGCTGTTCTGCCCAAGAGTGCTCTCCTTTCTCAGTGGACTACATAAAGAATCAGATAGATTTTTTCCAGTCTCCTTTACTCACATTCTTGCATGCTGCAGCTATATCTTCGATGGACGCACCAGTTCACTGTGAGGCAAAAAGAGAGTAACACACGCTACACAATAATTTAACATGTTTTTTTCCAAACCCAAGCCCTATGCTTGTGAACCTCTAAGACAACAATACTATTATTCTATGGCTGCTATTTGCACACAAAGTCAATCTGAAGCTAAAACTTGCATTTATATCACAGAAATTTATCTCCCTGAGCATCACTAATGTTGGTAAGAGTGGACTAGAAGGATGCCCAGCCAAGCAACGGTACGCACATCCAGGGTGAGAAGATACCGGTTCCCTGGCTGTAATTTACTGCTAAATCTCCACTCTTCTGCAAGGAAAAAAAAGGCTACAAGTACTGATTTTTCTGTCACAGGTTTCACTCATTGGAGTGAAACAGTATCTTTTAAGTACTGGTTTCAAACTTTTTCATAAAAACTTCTGCATCTCAATAATTAACTTTTAAAAGACCAGTGGTCATGGAACACCTTTGAGCACCAAGGAGCCCTTTGCCTTTGTGCGACAGTGGACACCTCAGAATGGATCCTTAGAGGGCAGCGATGAGAAAGGCGCTTCACTGAGGAGTAGAGATTTGTTCAGAAACGAGGTTGGGTTTAGGTGCTGAGCCTGGGCCAGCACTTCTCTCCAGCAAGGTCCTGGGGCTCAGAGCCTAAAACCAGCCCATTGCTCAGCTTGTAGGCAGCTGTGGCTCCTTGTCTCAAGCATCTTCTCCCACTGCCCGGTTTTGACATCCACATCTTGCGGAAACAGAAGTTTTTGTCAGTGAGAGCAGCAATGCGGTCAGTAATTTAAAAGCCTTGGAATTCTTTCCATGCGCTGAAGAACTTTTATGGTCTGCTGCTGCCAATATTCGGTCACAGAGACAGGCCCCCTCCTCAGATCTTGGCTGCAAACCCATGTCCTCGACCAGCCACAGACTATGGGCTTGGAGCAGAAATAATGGAGGAAATCCTAGAATCTACGTTAAGCACAGAAAATCAGAGTAATTGCTCACGAAAGTGCCTTTTAACCCTCCTCGGACATCTGAACTCAATCCAAAACAGAGAAACTGGTTATGGCCTGCAATGGACCAAGAAGCAACTTGGCCCATTCACGGTGCACAGGAGCAGAATTCGGCCCAGCATGTTAAAATCTGCTTCTCAAACTCAGCACGTGTTTTGGGGTGAAACAAATCCAAAAAAGGCTCCAAAGGGAATCACAGCTGAGGGCTGCAGCCTAAAAGGGAGGAGGTACATCTCCAATGAGTCACCTCCTTCTGGAAGAGGGACGCTCGCTTGCAAGGAGTCTTTATTTCAAGCAAAGTCAGACACCCTTGAGTCACACCGAAACATCACTAAATGGCTGGCCAGGCAGAGAAAAACATTCACGCAGCCTTTCCCAAGCATGGCGGGTGTGAAGCACCGTGCTGGGGCGTGATGGTGTCCGTCTGCAGCCCTGGTCCCTTTCGGAGAGCCCTTCCTCCTCTCTGAACCCTCAAACCCAAAAGCAGATGAGGAAGAGGTGGAAAGGGGCTTGGAGCTCAAGCTGGAGCGGCTCAGCTCCCTGAGAGGGATGTGCTCACCCCCTGCAGTGAGTCAGGGGCCTGGAGGACACCCAAAGCGCACCACCCCAGCTGGTGTGCGGCTGCCAAGGCCGAACCCTCCGGCCACGGGAGAACCTGCCAGCCCCAATTCCTCTTAGCGAGAGTAATTCACCAGGGAGGTGCAAGGGGGGAACACAGGAGGCAGGAGAGGAGAAGATAGGTGCGGGGGGAGAGAGTGGAAGCAGACCATCTCCCATAAATGCCAGAAAAGCACTGCGATTTGTACTACATACATAAATACTACTTTTCTGTCCCTTATTTTGACACATGTGCAGACAGACCCTTTTGCTGTGCCTGCTCACAGATCCAGGGGGGATCTCAGCACCTGCAAGGGGTGTCCCCCGGGGGGGGCAGACACTCCATAGAGACTCTCATCACATCACGATGGAGACAAGGAGAGATGTGCAGATGTCCACCCACTGCCCCTTCCCACCGTCCCTGCAGGCCCAACAGCCAAAAAGCCCCAGGTGTTGGGGTACTTGAGCACCCCCAAGGAAAGACAAGATTCCTCCCCATGCACACCTCAGAACTCTCTATTTCCTTTCACTGGAGCGTCTTGTAGCTGTCAAGGTTGCAAACTTACAAAAAAAACCAACATAAATGGGAGGGACTGTTTATGCATGGTTTGTAGGGGGAGAATACCTGTGTGCATGTAGAAACCCTCCACTCGAGTTTATTTGGTCAGGAAAAGGACCCATGTGAAGCCTGTAATTTCAAACCACCATCATTGCCCTGAAATTGCTAGCGACTTGGGTTGATTCGGCTTGCAGATGGGGACTGCCAGGAGAGGCCTTCACATGGGGTCAACTGTGGGAGGTTGGGGTCTTTTGAAATTCACTACACAACAGCCAGTAACTTCAAGCACGACATTGGCACTAAGTCACATCAGCTTCTCGTCCGGGTCACTGAGGTTTCACAGTACGGAGTCGGCAGCTTTCTCAGCTCTGGTTAAAGCAAGTCGTGAGCTAAAGAGGAAAAAATGGTCTGAAGCCAAGGCTTTAAAAGCTGAAATGTCTGTGGCTTACACATAATCCCCCACTAAAGCAGGTCTTGATTTTTATGGAGCTGGCCCTCTGGTGCACATTCCTACATCGGCTGCTTCAAATTGCATCAGGCAGGAACGTCATACTACGAGTTGTTCGCAGCTTGGATTGCATCTTGGTTTCTGAAGGAGCAAGCCAACAAGCCAGGTAGACTCCATCTTGCCATACAGCAACAGCTCTGTGCCAATATTTGGGTGTTGTTTGGGCAAGTTTCTGTTAAAAGCAGTTTGTTTTTCCCAAAACTTCGGACAGGAACTAAATATACACTAGAAGGGGCAAGACACATTGTTTTCGTCCCTCTGAATGAGTGCCAGTATTAGCAACACAATAATCCATCTATCCAGTTTATCTGAATGTGATTCAGGACCCGTTTCTGACAGCCCTCCTTTGAGGGTACTAAATGAGAGCACCCATGCCAGAGGGCATGAGGGTTCTAGTGGGTTCTCATTCTACAATTCCAACCATTTCCTGAACCTCCCTTTCTATACTGCTAGAGGAGGAGGGATGGTTTACAGCAGCTGGTAGAGTTTGGGGTCAAACTTCCTTCAAACTGAGAAGTTAACCCCCAAAACGGCTGGACACTGTACCCAACAACTTTGGCAAAGCTTAAAAGCCATTGGTGATGCTCGTCTGAATCTGTGGGGAGCCTGACACAGCAGCAGATAGCTGTAATGTCCCAAAGCAAAGGCACCTTTGGTCCCTTTGGGGATAACCAAGCATCCTGGGGGCTGTTCTTTGCACAGCTCCAAAGCAGGATGGATCACCTGGGCGGCAGAAGCAAGGTCCCGTGGGGATTGCAAACAGAAGCACAGAGAAACACTGACAGGATGAACACGTATCCACACACATGCCATATAAACATGTACTTTTTTTTTTTTCCTACTTCTCCAGTTTCATGGAATTAGACGGAGGCATCAAACTGCGCTCTGCATACAGGCTTAGCAAATCAAACGCCACGTGAACTGGGGCCGTCTGGAGATTTTACATCTTTTTTCCATTAGGAACAAGAGGCTGTTGTAATTCTGGCACTGAGACGAGCTGAGGGCATCGGTTTCCAAGCAAACCCCTATGATATCAGCCTGATCATGGGGAAAATAAAAGTTCAACAGCACAGGAGCTGGAGAAAAGCCAAAGAATAGGCAAAATGAGAGGCTGAGTCCTTCTCTCAGCAAAACTAGGGGAGTTTGGTTTGTTTTGCATTCTCCCTTTAGCACTGTCAGTTTACTACCATATAGTGGTGTTTCTTCTTGATAAAAAGTCTACATTTGCAAGGCTGACAGGTCTGTCATCTTGCCATTTGGCTCTCACAAAAGCCAGGACAAATTAATATTTATCCTGAAAGTATTTATTACAAGAAGCAAAAGATACAATGGAACTGGCTTGGCTTTGGGAAATGGTCCATAAACCACAGAGGAAACCATC
Source organism: Pampusana beccarii (assembly GCA_013399365.1). NCBI lineage: Eukaryota > Metazoa > Chordata > Aves > Columbiformes > Columbidae > Pampusana > Pampusana beccarii. Next base: position 1,016,204 of record VWYH01011069.1, on the reverse strand, counting down.
TGTAATGATATCGGTGATTTAACAGACACATATTGCAAATGCATTTTTACATATGGATATAAAGCAAGAATTAGGCTTTTGGGAGCCCAGTTTCCAGCCTGTGAGCATGGTACTGCATGTGAAGCCACACTAGCTCATGTAGCTCAGGCTCTGGAAGCTCTTCACCAAGTTCTGTTGTATGGCAGAAGCTGAGAAATCAAACCACCACAGCCCGGCACCCTCAAAGTCCCACTTACCCTTTTCCTGCTTCTTCAGCTTCACCTCTGCTGCAGAGCTCTCATTTTGGGGACCATCACTGTCTTGTTTCAGGCCAAGCTTTTGTATGCGTATGCATACATATACGTACATATATATATATGTATATATGTATGTATGTATATATATATATATATATATATATATGCCAAACTCCAAAAGGAAAGGCTTTCCTTGAGGAACTAGATCAATTCAGAGTCTTTTTCCCATTTTGGATATTTTTCATCACCACACCAACTGCTCATCCCTGGGTGGAAAGAGAGAAGTTTGAGCAATAAGAGCTGCCTGAAAATTTTCTGTCAAAAGCTACATGCGTCATTATTGTGAAACAGTTTGAAACGGAGGCACTTTGAAAGTGAAAATTCCTGTGTAAAAAAAAAAAAAGTAGCTCAAGGAAGGTTTCCAGAAATGTTTGAGTATTTTTATTCTCCCCCGCCTCCATTTCATGAGGTGCTAATGACGGCGTGTCACAAGATAGCACAAAAACTCAACTGTCCTATTGTATTTTGAGTATTAGCCAATACTCTGCGCCAATTTAAAACACCTTTTCTTAATGTCAAGCTTTCATTACATGGAAACCAAGAGACATTTCAAAACAAAGATGTTATTCACAATGCATAGGGAAGCCTGCCTCTTTGGCTTGGTAATGTAAAATTTATTTTTAGTCAAAAAGAAGTCAGTTTTTGGGAAGGTCACTGAGAAAGCACAATTGGCAGATGCTGAGGTTAGCTGAATGACTCCTTCTTATTTAGCCACCCAGCCATGAGGAGTAAGGAAGAATGGCAGATGGCCCGGCCATCACTGGGAGAAAAGCTTGTTTTAGTCTTGAACACAAACCCGTAAACGCCAGAAATTAAATGTGAGCCATTGTGGATGCGTCATATTAAAGAAATACTAAAACAGATCTGACATTTTAAATATTTAAATGTTTTCCAGTTGAGATTGCCCACTATTTTGGTGCATGTTCCCTTCCCCTCCATCCTCATTCCCGATACGGATAAACAAAGCAGCCCATACATCCAGGCCCCATCCTCTGAAGCTGAGCCATTTAATCACAAAGAAAATAAAAATTAAAAAAAACCTCAACAGACAGCGAATTCCAATATCTTGGGTTCAATGCTCTTAATTGTAGAAATCTGTGTGGGAGAAAATCTTCCCAAAGATGCAAACTGAGATGCTGATACTGCTGGATTTTTTTTTTTTTCCTAAGGGGTAAGGAAAACAAAGAGCCCAATAAGGGTAAAATTTGGCTGTCTTCATGTGCACATTTAGGGTGACTATGTCTCACAATAGGAGAATTTAATAATCTGGGGAGAAAAGTAGGGGTTTTTCTCTATCACACTATTCTTCTGGATATTTTTGTGTGTGGATTTCTTTGTGTGCCATGAGAGTTTACAAAATTAGTTCCTACACCCCCCCACACTGGCACTCTGCACAGGATCATCACAGTCCCATTCCCACTCCAAACCGTGGGCGATGTTTTGATGTTCATCTTCAGGCTGGAGGGGTGACAGCATTTTAGCACGAGATATCTGCTCTGAGACCTGTGGGGAAATGTGATTTTATGGTCATCTAGCAAGGCATTTCACCCAAGGGCAAAGTAGAACTGAAATGTGCTGCTAAATGCAGATGCTGAATAGAGGCGGTTTGACACTTCACCCCAGAAAACAGAGAGAAGGTAGCATATATATAGCCAACAATTACTTTAATTACTTTTTTACAGAATTGGCTCTTTTTTTTTTTTTCCCAGGAGTTACCTATTCTAGCAAGATGAGGCCAGCTTCACTCCTGTGGAAGTGAAATATCTGAGGGTGTTGGGATATTTAAATAGAATTTTTTGGTCTCATCCTCTTCTAGCAACACTGGTCATCAGCTGAAGCTGGTGCTTGCTGGATCTGAAGGAATGCCTCCTCAGAAGCCAGCTTGCAGGTCAGATTTGGGATGCAACTGAAAAAAGAACAACATGGGCCAGCATTTCTCGAAGACCCACAATTAACATTTATCAAGAGCTGGGAAGACTCCTCAAGCCGAAGAAGCCGCCCAGACACCTGCCTGTGTGGGACCGTGGGGACTCTGGCCTTGTGAACACGGCAATGGCAGAAAAAACCTCCACGGCAGATCAGATCTAAGACCCTGGAGTCCCCCAAGGCAGCGCAGCATGTCTGCTGCCCACACCAAGCACCACATGGTGAGAAACGATGCGAGAGCATCCTTGGGAGAACTTGGCAGCACCAGCAGAGCCCTCAGACTGCAGATGCCAGGAGGACCAGGGGATACAGAAAAGCTACAGCAAGAGGTGAGTTTGAAAGCGCCTGTGACTGGTGTTCAAACTGACTCGCAGCAGGCTAAAATGGCACCAAAATGATACCAGCATTGAAAGAAATACAGTGTAAAACCATAGAATTGAGGGTACATATGGATCAGTTTATACCCATCAGTGTACATTCAAAATAAGCATATGGGATAATATTCAACCAGCACATGAGGGGATTTGGTGATTATTAAACAAAATGGAGATGGTACTTTGACCTGTGAAAACGAACAGGAGTGTGACCAATGGCTCCCAGCAGCTCTGTTGGAAGCCAGAGTTTTTTTAGACTAACGCAAGCAAAAATGTTATTTCCCTGAGGTGCATAAACGTGTTTCACACATGAGGTTAAACTCAACAAGCAGCGCAAGGAGGTGGCTGAGAGGATGGGACCGTGCCACCGCACCCCTCACTGAAGAGAGCTCATCACAAGGGCTCTTTGTGATCGGTTTTGCTCTCATTAATTCTGACGCAGGTGCTTGGGAGATCAGAAAGGCTGCCAAGAAGCCGTGCACGCTCCCCACACGGCCATGCTGCTTTAGAAAGCAGGTGAACTTCCAGGACAGACACTGGACACCAGACATGACTTGTCAGCCCAGCTTCTGGGCAATCCCAGGCAGCCATGCCATGAAGCAGCCTTTGGATGAAGTGACCATGGTGACTTCATAGAGGAGTCATAGAGTTGTAAAGGAATCATCATAGAGTCACAGAGGAGTCACAGAGGACTCAGCGTAACTACATTTATGTTACGAAGCCAGGGTTATGCCTCACCAAAATAATATTTTTTCAGGCCAGCTACCAAATTCTGCTACCTGGAAACCTAAAAGCTGGGTTTGGTGAAGCTGATGGGATTCTCTTTGTCGATCATGGGTAAATCACCAGCAAATACAGTTTAATTTACACATAAACTTAAAAATATTAATAAGTTGGAGCGGTCTCTGGATGTTTCTTTCTGTAGTTGAAGTTCTGTGATGGCAAAACCTTAGATTTTCATCAAGTGCATTAAACAAAGCGTTCACAACTGGACACGCCAACATTTCCTCCCTCTAATACAAGAGCCAAGCGCAAAACTAAACCTTTTCTCACCAGCATGAAAGAACATTAATTAAAAATCCCGTGGCTAGAACGCCCCACAAAACAGACAGGGGGAACAGAAAACTCTGTGAGCCAGGACAGAAAGTGTGAAATCGCATTTCAGAAAACCCGTACACGTAAAGCCCCTTTCTTATTTTATTGCTTTATTGCGCAGCCAGGGCGAGTGCAAGGCAGCAGGGCAGGAGCAGGGCCACCCCACGGCCCCCTTTGGCCACCGAGGAGGGATGTGAGGAGGGACCTGCCATCCCTCGTTACACTGCGAGGGTCCAGTGACGCTGGGGAAGGCCGCGCTCTGGGAAACGGGAGTCTAAAGGCTTGTTATGTATGCACAGTATTTACTCCTGCACTTTCCCTATGGCTGAACAGTTCAGGGGGATGGGGCCAGCGAGGATACAGGAGATTTAAATTCCTGGAGAGACGAGCAGGGTCTCATTAGCTCGGCTCTGTGTGCCTTTTACCCCCAAGGCTACAGGAAAGGGGCTCACGTCACAGCGCTTTCCCACAGAAAACCATGTGAACGTCAAGCCACAAAAGAGGGTGAAGGAGGAAAAGAAGCCTGCGACTTCTGGCTGTGCCTCTCTCCTTTCCTCCTGCCTCTCTGCAGAGGCACTGGCTGTTGGGCAGGTTGCGATGCTCATTTTTCGGCCACTTTGAGAAGGGGGCACTAGAAGGAGGGGTTTTGCTAGGCACAAAAGGAAGTAGAGGGCAGAGAAGGGCTTGTGGGAAGCATTTTGTGTTAAGAGATACCTTGCACGGTTGGTGAGGGTGTGAAGTACCACATGGTCCCCGACGAAATGTATCACTGAAAACACCAAGCAAGGACACTAACGTTTTTTGGACAAGTTTCTGGAAACTCTGTAATTTCCCCCTGCAATCAATGGGCTGCAGCTACCGAGTAGCAAGCTCAGAAAAAAGCCCACCAAACCACTCCTCTTAGTTTCGTTTAATGAGGATTTGGGAACGCCAGCAACACTTGCTGTGGCAAGGCATTTCCTATGAGATTATTTAAAACTGCAGAAGTGCTACAAGCAAGAATCCCTAACCCTACAGTGAGCATTAATGCAGGCTGCAGGCCACTGACACCACCAACTTTAGGTCAGGCCATCGGGGGAGTGCCAAACTTTCACCCTTTCCCTCTAAGTTAGGGTTGCCACACGCTGGAGGAATCTGCCTTGTGCTTTAACGTAGTATTAGAGCACGCCAAAGAGCTTTGAGACAGCCAATGTGAAGCTGCTAATGTGTAGTAACTATTGTCATCCTAGCAGCATGTTGTACCAGCTGTCAACAACATAAGTTGCCTGGGATGCTCTTTGGAGACTGAGAGCTGAGCTGTTCTGTTTGGCCTCTAAGGAAAACATGCATTTTGTTTCATGTCATCAACTCTACACATAAACAAACATAAAGCTACTGCTCATATATCAGCTTTCCAAGAGCATAAAGCTATCAAACTACACACAGAACCAGCCTATGAAGACGGAGTGCCAAGATCAGAGCTAAACGCTGCGCAAGGGCCCACCGAAATCACAGCTCAGAAGCAAGTACTGTTTGTGGGTATAAAATCTTAGCGCACCCCTGCTGCCAAGACCCATCGGGGAACAGCAACAAGCCCCATCCACTGTTATGAATGGCCCAGTGGAGTGATTTTTCTTTGAGAGATGTAGAGCCATTTCTCCAGAGAGATGGAGAAAAAGCACAACACGATCACCCACTTAAGTTCAACCTAGATATTAAGCTAAAGGTCTCCTGAGATGTTTTAAATAGTGTCCAGAAACTCCTACCTGTGCTGCATGAGAAAGCTGACCCCCCTCACAGTTTGTAAGACTTTCTGGAGCACTGACGGAGCCCTCAGCCCAGCTATGTACTGACACAGTTAAACCCCAGCCCTCCTGCAAATTTTGCCATGGATTTCAGTGGCATCCATTCAGTCCTCAGCCATTAATTAACATAGAAATTATTTGCAGCTGAGATGGCCACTGGTGTCAGCCTAGACATCCTGGTACACCAGCCATACCAGGCAGTCATACACAGATTTATTTCGACACAAACACTTTTCTTCAGGCAGTTGATTAAGAAGCCTGGGTGAAAAGCCTGCTCATCCGTACTCTTTTACAATATTTGCTGTAGCAAAGGAACAACACTAGGGGGTAATTCAACCTACTTCTCTTCCTTGTAACAGCTATTAAAGGAGCCAAAGGCTACATCCTAACTTCAGTTTTACCTGAGTGATGAAGTCAGGTGGGATTGGTCCTCACCTGATTTGATACACTAGCAAGATTTTCTTTTTTTTTTTTTAAAGTGTGAAGACTGCATATATACCAAACCACCGTGACTTGTTTTTTTGAGATAAGGACAACGTTCTTAATTATAAATACTGATCTGAAAAACAGGGTGTTTCAAAAAGTTGGACCCGATACGTCACGATTACACACAAATTTATGAATGCTTTAATGAGTAACCTTTAGTAACCTTTTTATAAAGCTTTTATGTTCCCTCCACCTGCTGTACGGACAAGATCGAGACGATAGTTGATAGCTTGTGGTTGCAGAGATACAGTGATTTCAAATTGGGTCCATCTTTTTGAAACAACACTCACTTCCATGCCTCTTTAAGCACCCCCAAGCCTCCCAGAGAAGCCAGTGAGCTCTGATGCTTTGGGAGAGCAGGGGCATGGGCCTCTAGTCTGGAGCTTTTAAAAGCTGAACTGATGAATAATTTGGTTTCCAAAATACAGATGTGAAAGAGCAAAAGCAACCAAAGCATCAGCATTCCTTTGCATTGACTGGCCTGTTTTAATCTCACAAGCCAATCAACAGCACCTAACTGATAGCTCCGAATCTGGAAGAAAAGGACCTTGAAAAGATCTGGTTTATAACTCTAAGCTGATGAGATATAGCAGCCAGGATCATCTTACTTTATTGTGAAGTTATTTAGACAGCTAGAGCTGTTAGCCAGGCTGCAATTAAGACAGTAATGTAGAAAGTAACATAGAAAACAGGCGTTTTCCCCGTTGAGAATATGGAGTTCATGCTGTTAAGTATGAGGAGCTGGGTTTAGTTCAAGAGCTGCTGCCATCATATTGGCTTTATGGTACTCGCTTTGCTTCCAGACATCACAGTGCTGGAAGTTTCTCTCCAACAGTCTAGCAGATGCCAGTCTAGCGTTTTTAGGCGCTTTCGGATAAATGAAATCTCACGTACAATGGGCTCCAGTGTGGTACAAGTACCTCTCAGATCGGACGGTCAACAGGGTCCCCATCTGAGCTGAATGCCACCTGACATGACCTCCATCTGAGCTCCTCTACATAGACCCACGCTGGGTGGACCTTTCCCACTGATGAATTCTTTTCACTTCATGCAGGGTGTGAAGCAGCTGGGCAAAGATCTAAAAAGCAACAAGTAACGATATGAACCACAAAAACCTGTGTTTGCAGACACGAATGTTTCCCAGCAGGCAGAAGCGCTCCACGTGCATTTTCTCCTGGCAAGCATCCCCTACCGAAATCAAGGCTTAAAGGAACGTGTGAAGCTCTGAGCGTGGTATCTCCTCCCCTCTCTGACCCTTCGCGTTAGGCAACCCAGCTGAAAATCAGTTCCATGCCCAGCAAGCCCTGCAAAGCAAACATCAGTACTGAAGGAAGGGGGAAGGCACTGGAACAACAAGCTGCAAAAGCCAGCAGTGATTGAGCCCTTCCCTATAAACAAGTTCCATCGCTGCCAAAGCAATTGTTTTCCTTCCTCCTCAAAGCTCACCTGGCTGTCAGTGCATCGATAGTGGCTACAGACAAACATGAAAAAAAAAAAAACCAACAAAACCCTCCTTTGGTTCTTCTCCCTCTTTTATTAAGGGCTCAGAAAAAAGAGCACCTTACTAAGCTTAATGAGTTACCCCATATCAGCTGAGCCTGGGTGACGGCACCAAGGACACACACAGTCAATAGCAAACCCAAGATAAGACACATTAGCTCAGGCTTCAGTGATGGAGGCTTAAACTAATCCATTTAACCTTGAATCTGCAGTAGGTAAAGCGCATACACGCAAATAATTGTTGCGCCTCACCTTACGCACGTTAAGCTGTGGCCAGACATCTGCTTAGCCTAAGCCCCTCGTTTCCATTTCTGGATGTGCGGTGTTGGCATGACAGGGCTGAGACTCTCTTCTGAATTCAAATTCAGCATCACGGCATGAGAGGGAGGTCAAAACAAGGATTAAAAACTCAGGCTGGTCCCTAAACACAGTGCAGCCGCCAGCAATGCTCACTGGGGATAGAGCATCGCAGGAACTTTCCTCAACAGCGCATTTTTCAGGGCCATATGTAATTAGATGACAAACTTAAGTCATAAGCATAAGCCAGTGAAATGACATCTACAGTAGTGCCTTCCTTCTGACACAGCAAGACGTTCAAAATTGAGTATAAGAAACTGGAGGGAACTCAGGTCAACAGCTCTGCAGAAGACGCTCCCAGATTTTGCAGCAGATACTCAGAACTGTTGTATAAGCAAGCAGAAGTCTCCACCTGTTCATGCACAAATAAGATTAAAAAGCCCAAACAGATGGTGACTTAATCCCCAACTCCATCCCCAACTGACGTTACACAAAATGAGGAACACGCCTTGCTTTAAGCTATTGCTTACGACGGAAAAATATTCAAAATTGGGTGTCTGTAAGGACAAAGTATTGCCATTCCAAAGCACTGTACTAATCTGGTGATTGCACTCTGTACAGGGAGACATCCAACTTCAAACACTGATTATAGGCCCAGAGCATTCAATGGGATCAAGAGACAATGGAATGTGCAGAGGAAAAGCGGAAAACTCACACCCAAAGCCTCAATCTGACCAGAGGAGCAGAGGAGCAAACAGCTGTCCATCTCCCCCCACCCCACAAGTGCTTGAGGTGGCCTCAATCTGAAACTCATGGCTTATTTAACACACATTTAATCAAGGCATTCTGCCTTTGGGATGGCAACATTCTCCGTTCACCACCACTCCATCGCTGACCCCACCAAAGAGCATTAACATGTAGAAAACCAGCCAAGAACTCCTGCTGCTATTCAAGTAGCTTTAAAAAACACGCTTTGTGCTAACGACATTTCCTAAAAGAAATGCATGAACTTGTCTCTGTTTCACAGGGGAATTTAAAAGGAGGATTTGCTCCTGTGTGCTTATCGTGTAGTAGCAGCGAATCTCCATAGTGCTCTGGCTTTGCCAAAACAAGCCAACCTCAGTGCTCAGACTGGGTTTTCTGCTGTGCAGGAGCTCCTAAGAAAGTCCCGGAGCATGCAGAAGCACATCGCTGTCTCAAATTTGAACCATCCCACCTTCCTGCACAGATTTTATAGTTAACCTACAGCAACATGAAACTTCACCCTCCTAAATCAGTTCATTTATATTCTAAGGGACAATTTACCAATTGAATCTGCAGTAGGAAACACAGAAGGGAGTTCTTCCTCCTCAGAAAAATACTCCATCATCCAACACTGCCCTTCTGCCTGAAAAAAGGAAGAAAACCCACACAACCAACCCAAGGTTGTTTCAGACTGATTAAAACGCACCCAGCTCAGAATGACGTTTTCTTACCAACGAATAAAATTTAAAGAAATCATATGGTGTTTAACAGGACCCAAATGTTTTGGTTAATTTTTAGGAAATGTAAAGCAGGGAGATGGATTTGCATCATCCTCATGGTGTTCCCGTTAGTAAATACAGAGCAGACTTTCTTGATGCCTGCAGCAGCTGGGGGAGAGCTCACCTCATGACATCTGCAGTGCCTGACGCATATGGAAAGCATCAGGTTCCTTGTAAAAATACATATTCCCCTTCCACTCTTTCAGCAGAAACACCGATGGCCAGGAAGTCTTTTTGGAGCGGTGGATTGTTTCAGACCCAAGGGTCTGGTATCAGAAACATCCAGACACAAATATTTTCTTGGTGCTACAGGATCTCCATACCTTTAAACCCATGGGCCTGAACGTCTGACCTCCTAATTAGCACTTCACACAGAATGTAATGTAATTTTAAAGCTAGCTTTTACACAGGGTTTGAAGTAGCTGTTATTGTTCAAATCTGGACCAAGCCAGTGCTATTTCATGTGTATTAAAGCAAATCTGAAGTAACAGTTTGACCAATTTTATTATTGTCCTGATTGTATTAATTTTACATAGTACAAAACTCTTATTTAAGCAATTTGAAAGGAAAAATATGAAGTTCCACATGAAGCCAGCACAAAACATTTTGCCTAACAGGATACACCCTTACCAGATATTTTAAAGCTTGATGTTTTCAATAAGAGCCTAATTTGTACTTATATTTCAGAGTTCACATGTTCATATGAAGCCTTCAGACATCCGGATTCCAGTTCAGGGTTTATTTGCATACAAAAATATATTACAATGGAAAAAGCATTAAAAGTTCTCAACTATATAAAATTACAAATATCTTTTCATAAAAGCAACTTTAAATTAAAATTCAAGCTATATTTTAAAGCAAAATACAGCTGTAACACTTAAGTTATATAATTCCATCTGCTGCAAAGTAACAAGACTGATGTTGCCAGTTAAATACTTGTAGGAGTTTACAAAGGTTATGTTCAGAGGGTGAATATCTTGGGTAGCAAAGTTATCGGACAAGGGCAGCAGTTCTCAGTGACTGGTGACACTTATCCTTCAGAAGACATTCGCAGGCAACCACAACGCCAAAGATTCATTTCACATACCTGGAAACATAAAACAAGATCATTGAGTTCTATACTAAATAAGATTGCATGTTGTTGACATACCAGACACCCTATCTATGCCCAGTTGGTTATACTGCCCAAGAAGTCAAAATTACGCCTTTTCTTAATTACCACAAGAGCCAAAAGGTTAACACGTAAACATTCAATGTGATTAGTCTTCTACAAGTGCATTAGGCTTGAAAAGACATCTGTACGAAGTTCTGTGTAACTTCAAGCATGTAAATACAACTCCTTAAAAATGTGATGATCAATATCTAATGGAAGTTGGACTCTTTCCTCAGAATTTCCATGTATGATAGTGTATCCCTGGTAAGACAAGTGATGCCACATAAATGAGACTCTGCTGAAATAACTAGAGGTTTGCTTAGTTAGGAGGAAAAAATAAAAAAAACACACAAACACGACAGCAGGTGACCACCCCCGGCCTCACCTTGAATGAATGAAACCTATGAATGAAACCTATACACTATAGGCAGCCCCTTATGAGTGAGCAGCACAATGGCTGTCTAAGATGCAGCAATATAAATATTTGGCAGTTTGGGGGTCTCATCATCCTAAACAAATCTTCAAACTGAAAAGTTTTTCAGAAGAGCAACCAGTCAGCAAGGTTTCAGTGGTAGAGACGGAGTTAGCTCAAGCATGTGTCCATGACAGAAGCCAGGAAACTAGAAATGTATTTTAAGTAAGCGAAGTGAAACCGGGATTAAGATACAAGTAAGACAACAGGGAAGTCGGAAGCTCGTAAGGGCAGCTGTCTTCAGTCCAGCCCAAGGCAGATGGCCAAGGCTTCAAGAGTTACAGGGAAGGGAAAATACCTATTGAACACAAGAAACTCTCAGTTCATGGTTTACTGGCGGGGTTTTTTTCCTGCTGCTATTTAGGTCTAGTCCTACAATTTGTCACTTTTGGGCTCTACAGTCTGGTTCCATAAAAAACAAACAAAAAAACCCAACAAACCACCACAAAACCCTAGTCCATAAACGTGCAGGAAGAAGTAGAAATAGGCAGAATAAATATACGGCTGGGAACAGGACAGCTCTTTTTAGTTTTGTTGTTTTTATTCAAAAATATCATGAAAACCTACTACTGTAACTAGATAACAAAATTTCTAAATAATGATAGAAAAAGTGATCTAAATTCCACTCCTGGTAAAGACAAGAACAAACAGGATTTTGACATTTAATCTAAGTCAACAGATACAGATATCTGCTCCTTCATTCTTTCATGAAGTCTAGAATACAAAAGTTTCCCTCCTCTACGGTTACTCCTCCCGTTACTTACCTTTATAATGAAGAAACAACCCCCCACTTTTGGCTGACTCTTGAGTATTTAAGAGAGTGATGTTTTCTTGATCTATACATTGTGAAGGAGGGGTGAACTGCAGCTGCCTCAGAGGTGGGGACAGAGGTTCATGGCAGTACAGCCTTTGTCACACTAGCCAAACTGCATGCCTTGAACATTCAGGCAAAGACCAGAATTTAGTCTATTCTACCTTCTTATCCACATAACGACCCATTGGACTAGCAAACTAAAACAAATCCATGTTATATAGAACTATACCGCTACCTCTCCCTTTCCCCTCCCGCCATACACCGGCTTCCATCACTCTTTGACAGTACCAAGTGATATATAGCCCATTAATAAAAACCTACTTACTTGCTAGCGTCCTGTCAAGATCAGCAATAAAGTCTTCCAGTTCTTTTGTGTCTCCAAGCTTCGCTGCAAAATAAAGAGACAGTCAATACTGCTTAGACAGAACCTATTTCTCTGGCTAAAACAAACACTGGAACCACACAATCCCCCAAGTAATTCTGAGTGGTATCAAACACGCTGTGGATTATTTTCAGGGAAGTTCAATAAGGGTTGCTGCAATGTCCAAACGCATTTTTAGAAAACAGGGGAGACTGAATTAAAATTCTAGGTTTTATAGCCTTCCATTTGACAGAAGCAAAGAAATCCTCTGTTTAGTTTATTTAAAAAGCAAAGGCTGGAGAGGTGAAAAAAAGCTGTATGTCAACTAATACATTTCCTTGCTACTGTGCGAGGCCTCCTCATTGCATGTATTCAGATATTGCATCCATGGCCCAAATCAAACCCCACCCAGTTAGCTCCTGGTCCCACCCAAATCTAATCACGCCATCCAAATCTTAAATCATGTTGGTGTCACTGGTTTACAAGGATGTCCGATCCTTTGATTTTGGTGCATACGTTAAAATTTTAGATCCAAACACCCACCCGAATTTCCGCTCCTGAGAACACCACTGGTTCCATTCAATCTAGTTCTACTGAAAGTGGCTTCCTTATCTCATTTCTGTGATCTATTCCAGGCCAGTTCCAACTCTATTTCTGTCTTTTTGTCTTCTCATGAGGAAGAGCATCTTGACCTCAGTGCAATTCCTTGCCAAGTATTAACACCCGTTTAACTGAACTCTTTTTTGCTACTTCTTATTAACTATTTCTCATTATTTCTCCCTAGTATCATCCTAATTAGAAATAAAGCATTTAACTTTTTTTTTTTGGCAGCTGGTCACTGTGGAAAAGACGTGAAAGCACGAAAAGCTCTTAAACACGCATCTGAGCAGACTAGTTCATAGAACAGTTTGGGTTGGAACCCCCTGCAATGAGCAGGGACATCTGCAACTAGATCAGGTTGCTCAGAGCCCCGTCCAGCCTGGCCTGGAATGTTTCCAGGGATATTGTAATGAAAGCACCATATAGTACATATGTACGACTGTTCATTTACTGATGTGTCTACTCCAGAGTCAATCTAAGTTAGCCTGAATGAAACAAGGTCCTGAGGAGTCAGATCAGCTGCAAGACAGAAGCCACTTTGAAACAGCAAAGCTACGAAGGAGAAAGGAATTGCTAATACGTGGGTTGTACCACCAGTGCAAGGTCTATATGGATCTGACTAACTGCGTTAACTTGAACGGCAGCATATAGCCTCAGACAAGTCACCTACTGCATCCAGGCTACATATTCCTGTATATAGATGGGACACTTAAGTTACTTAGTTGCTTCAGTAAGAAGTAATCCAAGTTAATTCTGAAGTGAAGTATTCCATAAGGGGAACCACAATTCCTGATAAACCAAAGGACTCTGCTATAGTTTGGTGTTTCAAAATTAAAATAATTGCTGGGTCACCTGTGAAGAAGTGTGGATGCAGTGTGCTATTGCTGTTTGTGATCAACACAATAATATTTGTATCCGTAGTGTGCTCAACAGTAATCTTTAGTTTTGTTGTCATTCTAAAAACAAGTCAACGCATGCATGTGAATCCTGGCTCACAGAAAGAAACCTGTATAGTCGAGACCTAGGAAGAAATGCCAGCAGTTAAAATTAAGCTTACCTTTACACGGAGTTACTGATGGAGATGGCAAGCTTGGAGTAGATGCACTTGGAGAGTTTAGCTTTTCATCACTGAAGCTGAAACTATTTCTGTAGAGTGAATCCGCACCTGTAAAAAAAAGAAAAGGTTACATTTTAAAGTAAAATCAACACCTCGTGCAATTTTGCAAAAAGAATTAAAAAGAGATAAATAGGACACTTCCCACACAGGCTTCAGCGTCTGTAGGACTCAAATTTACAGACTTTAAAGCCAAAGGGACAAATATACCATCTCTTGTGTGGAGGCTGTTGTTCCCACACCTACTGTTAAAAGCAAGCAACCCTAAGCCAAATCCTAATCCCCCAGTAAGGAAAGTGTCAGCTTTCCCTGCAAGTCAGCATCATTTGGAAAATATTACAGGAGTGGCAATTATTTTGCAGCCACTAAGTTAGGCCTGACACGACCTGACTGATTTACAATATTCTTGGAAATTCTGGTTACCTGAATTTTTCAAAAGCTATTAAAAAAGCTGAATAACGAGCTCCAGCACAAGGACAGTCTCTCAGAATGGAAAATATATTCAGCCTTGTCCTCATCCCTGAAGCAAACACACCCATTTCTCCACAATCTGATGCTTTAGGTCTTGTGTTCCAGTTGTGTAGCATCTTCTAATTTGCTTTTATTCTGTAATTCTCTGGAGTTCACAAAGCAGTACGTCTGTACACAAGATATTCTGCAATCTTATTTCACATCATCTTTTAAAGAAAGCTTGATATGCCATAGCAAAGGTTCCAATACCACTCTGATTTCTTGGATTTTAGACAAGACATTCAGCTTCAAAAGCATCAAAAATTATCTTTATCTTGCCTCTTTTCATAAAGAGCTCCAGGACACAGAGGGTGCACCAAGTATTAGTCACGGCTCCACTGGAAGGAGGAATTGTCATTGTGCCAGAGACACCAAAACTGCTGGTTCCTGCAGTTTTGAACCAGTGACCTGAAAACTGTAGTTCTACAAAAAGAAGCCATTGTCATATATATACCGCAACGGTCTCCATTTATTTGGCACATTTGGCTACTACTGCTTGCCACTGAGACCAGCAATTTCACCAAACTGCAGCACATGTAGCATTTGTCTTCGGAGCCCCAGCCTAGGAGCTGGTTGCGGTGCAGCATTAAGCCCATCCAAGTCTGAACTGTCACATTTCCTTGGACACTTGTCCCATTTGCTGTGCCAGGAGATGACTATCTTGGGCGGTCTTGCTGAATTCACAAAGGGATGGGACCACAGCTCACCTTGCCAAGATCTGCACATCTACACCTTCATAGAATCACAGAATAGTTGGGTTGGGACCTTCAAAGCTCATCTAGTGCAACCCCCCTGCAATGAGCAGGGACATCTGCAACTAGATCAGGTTGCTCAGAGCCCCGTCCAGCCTGGCCTGGAATGTCTCAGGGATGGGGCATCTACCACCTCTCTGGGCAACCTGGGCCAGTGTTTCACCACCCTCACTGTAAACAATTTCCTCCTCGTGTCTAACCTGATTCTCCCTCTTCTAGTTTAAAACCATTACCGCTTGTCCTATCACTACATGGCCTTCTGAAAAGTCTGTCCCCATCTTTCTCACAGGCCACTTTTAAGTACTGAAAGGCTGCAATAAGGTGTCCCTGGAGCCTTCTCTTCTCCAGGAACACCACCATGCAACATCACTGACCACCACCACGACATTTGCAGATATCAAACACAGAGACCATCCCCCTGCCGACTACTCCTGCACCGTTAAGTTCCCCTCTCTTTGGGAAGAAGAGCATGTGTCCATACCCCATATGTCCTCCAGCCTGCAGTCCTTACCAGCAAAACCCCACCTTCCACAGGAGCAGACAGGCACAGCAACAAATCAGGACAGACAGGACAACTGCACCGAGTAAACCTGCCAGATGTTTCCTCAGCCATAGGCTGATTGTCTGCTTCCAAATGTGAGCGATGATGTGAGTGACGCGTTACCTGGGACTATGGCTCTCCCAGATCAGCCACCACTTGGTATTTCCCATTTAGAAAGAGAGGCAATGCTTCTTCATGCTAGATTTCTGTTGTAATTTCTGTCTCTTCACTCTTAAGCGCCCGTTCCCCTCTCTAAACCTGAGCAGATCAAAACCAATCTACTTGAAATTTCATATTTAAGATTTGATTAATACAATGCAGAATGAAGATAATTTTAGATAGGAAAATGAAAAAATAAGCTATTTTAAAAGCACCTACTAAACCAAAAAAAAACCTAAGGGAGGAGAAATCTGACAGTGCTCTGCAATGGTGTGTCACCAGGGTTGTACCATAAAATATGAACCCTGTACATTAATGGCCTGCAAATTACAGTGAAAGGTATGACAAATTTCCTCCTGAAATCAGCTTACAGACCAACTTTGAACTAAAAACCACATTTCTTTTCAACCAAGATGCAAACCCTAGTGACCAAGAAACTTCGAATGGAAAATTCTAGCTGTTCAGAACAAAACCCTTTGTATCTCAAAAAAGCCAAGTAACCCATAACACCTCACATAAACAGTCCTGTAGCCAAGAGTACAACTCACTGGAACACTGACAGAACAGATAAAACACTGTCCAGATAAAGTATGTGAGAAGAGCAGAACAAGAACTTTTAACTCATAAATTGATAACTCATAAATGGATAAAAAATAATCCAAAGAACAGTTGCAAAACTGAGTGTACTTTTTACGTGGAGTCAATGCTACCAGCATCCAGACACCAAATTCAGTGATGGGAACTTACATCCCATATCCAGCTGGGAACTTATATCACAAACCAATCCTCCTCAGATGCCAAATCCAAAGCTCCAGTTGCTCTTACACACAGCTGGAATAAAATGTTCTTGTTATGAGCGCTTGTGAGGGCAACTCAAATTACAAAAGCTTTAACAAGCCATTTAAAATTGGGCACAAGCTAGTCACACAATTCTTTTTATTTATACCCGTATACATATCTGAGCTAGCAGTCAACTTTGATTCTTTTTGTGGTTTTCTCTCCATACTCTGTCTGTAAGCAGCTGGATGTACTGACTGCTCACCTTGCAATGCACTGAACCCAGAAAATGTTATTTCATACTGGCTTCCACAAACCTTGTGCTGGGAAATATTTACAACTGGGCAAAGAGAAAATAAGGCAGAACCGTCGCTTTAAGTATCTGAATGTTGTTCTTCTAGGTTCAAAAGGTGAAATGCTTTCACAAAACAGTGCTATCTTCTGATGGGTTGTAATATTAATACTTTCGGTAAAATATCGACATTTAGCTTTCTTAAAAAGTAAAAACACACTTGTGCCACAAAGCAGGAGAAATCGTGGTGGCAGAAGGAGGAATGCATTGACTCTGCTATCAAGGTCATTATAACTACTGAAAAAAAAAAACACTGTAAAAAATATTTGTGATAACCATCACACACACATTATCTGCTCGGGCAAAGTGTGGCTGTAGGGCAGAAAGCTCTGGGAAAAGGACACTTCAGTCCCCACTCTCTACCAGCTGCCACAGCCAAGATTTTCTCATTCACCTCCCACAATGGCCCTTGGAAGATTTCCGCTGCAACACAAACACAACATCCCCTGCAACCCAAAAACCAGAGCCTGACGCCAAGAACCCTCACCCTTGCTGTCAAACCCATCCAGCCCCTACTCTCCCACTGCGATGCAACTTCATCTGTCATCCATGGCTTATTTTTCAGTTTGTATTTTGATTCCACTGACCATACACATATATAAGCTATGCCCCTTTGTTTAAAAACAAACACACACAACACTCAAACTGCCTCTTTAGAAAAAGGCCTTAAAACCTGAGAGTGAAGCTACTGAGTTGATTTACATGAGTAAAACTAAGCCAACAGCTGNCCCAGAAAATGTTATTTCATACTGGCTTCCACAAACCTTGTGCTGGGAAATATTTACAACTGGGCAAAGAGAAAATAAGGCAGAACCGTCGCTTTAAGTATCTGAATGTTGTTCTTCTAGGTTCAAAAGGTGAAATGCTTTCACAAAACAGTGCTATCTTCTGATGGGTTGTAATATTAATACTTTCGGTAAAATATCGACATTTAGCTTTCTTAAAAAGTAAAAACACACTTGTGCCACAAAGCAGGAGAAATCGTGGTGGCAGAAGGAGGAATGCATTGACTCTGCTATCAAGGTCATTATAACTACTGAAAAAAAAAAACACTGTAAAAAATATTTGTGATAACCATCACACACACATTATCTGCTCGGGCAAAGTGTGGCTGTAGGGCAGAAAGCTCTGGGAAAAGGACACTTCAGTCCCCACTCTCTACCAGCTGCCACAGCCAAGATTTTCTCATTCACCTCCCACAATGGCCCTTGGAAGATTTCCGCTGCAACACAAACACAACATCCCCTGCAACCCAAAAACCAGAGCCTGACGCCAAGAACCCTCACCCTTGCTGTCAAACCCATCCAGCCCCTACTCTCCCACTGCGATGCAACTTCATCTGTCATCCATGGCTTATTTTTCAGTTTGTATTTTGATTCCACTGACCATACACATATATAAGCTATGCCCCTTTGTTTAAAAACAAACACACACAACACTCAAACTGCCTCTTTAGAAAAAGGCCTTAAAACCTGAGAGTGAAGCTACTGAGTTGATTTACATGAGTAAAACTAAGCCAACAGCTGCAAAATTAGAGGGTTGGAATAAATACGGGTGTGTTTTACTTTGGCGAAGCAATCTGCAGTTAGTATTGACCTTTGCTTGTTCCAGTATATAGGTAAACCACAAAGAGAAAACATAGCAATACCATGTAAATATAGAATGTCCCAATGAAATGAGCAATTGAAAGGTTCTGGGCAGTAATTACGTGAAGGAGGAAAACCTCAAACTTTTCATTTTAAAACAGACAACGGAAAAGTTCAGCTGTCTGACTTCTTTAATATTACGCTCTTTCTAGTACCATAGTTCAAGACACATTTTTAAAGAGCAGTGGAGTCAGTAAAATTTTTGCTGCAGTTTTCAGTGGGGAAAGTTTTAGGGGAAAACAAAAAAATAAATCGCATCCCTGAAGTTTTCAGAGAAGAACTTCAAAATTCCACTTACGTCTCCTTCTACAAGCCATGAATTTACTGAAAAAAAAAAAGTTCAGCATTTAATGAACATACTGCACAACTCGTTCCTAGTCAGAACATAGCCTGCTAGCTGAAAAAAGCAAAAAAAAAAAAGAGATAGAAGCAGGAATTGTTAATGCCACCAGCAGAAGTGAGAAATACTCATGATGCAAAGAGCTTGTTTGACAATACATATGTTGCAGCCCTCGGGGATAGTGTTTATTTGGATCATAATCACAGTTACACTTGGCTGCACTGTTTATTTTTTGTGGGATTTTTGCCTAGCTAACAAACACCTGCTCCAACGCCGACACAAAAATCACACCTTTTCATTATCGACACTTCTAGGCTTCATGATTTAAAAATATTTCAAATCACATAGTTACAAGGAAGTGATCTGGGAAGCCTGAAATTCAGACATACAAGTGGTGCCTTCTCATTACACAATGTAATGAGAAGCTTAATAATGTAAAGCTTACCTTTCTGCTCCTCCACCATGCTTGCTACCTGCGTGGCAGCATTTCTGACTCCATTCTTGCCCTTTATTAATGCTTCATTTTTAAGCGTAAAAGAGAAACAGGTATGCTAGTGAGGTACAAACAGGAAATCTTACCAAAAAGCATATTTCTCATTAAATCGAAATACCTGGCGAGAAGCCTATGCACCAGAAACTTCCGGGTTTTCTTCCCCTGGAATCTATCAGTAATGTAATAAAACATTATTTCTCAGATGATTTAATAAAAGGTTATTTCTCCAGGAGAGTCTTGCTTTGTTTTTTCATTATAAATATCGTTTTGCCTTCTTGTTAGAGACAGGCCATTAGAAGTTCGCAGAAACAATCTACCTCCTTAAAATGTTCTCCTCCTCATCACGTAAGGCTGGGATTTGCTGCTAAGACCAAAGGCTCACCTACTGCACATTCTGTCTCTCGCAGCAGATGCCCTACGGAAGAGTTAAAGAGCGGCAGAGCCACACACTGATAGTTTCAGGACAAGCTCTACCAAGTTCTGGCAATGGCCAGATCAATTTCTTTTCCAAGAGAGCAGTGGTCCTCAATGGCCCCATCTCTCCCACCGCGATTTTATCTAGCTTTTTAGTATGTAAAATTTTAACATCCATGATACCTTCATGCAACACATTTTACAGCTTACACCATGAGAAGAAATAGCTCCTCGTATTTCTTCAAAACATGCTAGTTTAATTCGATTTCCTCATACTGGGTGAGGTAGCAGTCACTTTCCTGAGGTTACTCAAGATCTTCTGGAAGACTGGCTTGTCCCCACCCAAGACATCTCTCTCTTCTCTAGCCTGACAGTCCCAGCCTATTTAATCATTTGGAAACTATTTAATGTCTTCAATGATTTCTGTTGCCTTTTTCTGTACCTTCTCCACAGTCACATCTTGCAAGACTGCAAACACGAACAGGCTTTTCAGGACGAGTGCTGCAGTATTAACGGTGGATGATGCTTCATCTCTAGATAGCGTAGGCATTAGCACAAGCACATTGAGACAGCCACGGCATGTAAGCGCAAATGCTTGCACTACACCAGCCTTTGGGTGCTAACAGATATCGTCCATTCCCTTAGAGTAAAGCTGCACCTGCTTGATTTTGAAATCACAAAATTAAGAGCTCTAGATGCATTTACATGTTCCTAAAAACAACTATAGAGATACACTGCAGGCTGTATGAGTGCAAGAACTGAAACAATGCATTTATTTTGCAATGCTTTTAACAGAGAGACTAGAAGCTGAACCTTCCCTTCACAATCTCCGATTAAGTCCAACTTTCTATTCATTACCCTAAGCCTAAACCTGGCAGACTGTCCTGACATTGCCATGTATTGCACCAGCACAGTGCACTGAGAGGACATAAAATTTACGCAGCCAAGCCTGCACTTCTCTTTGCGATCTTATTTCCAACACACAAGAAGCAAATTATATCTGTAAGAGTCTGTCAGCATCGCTGCATCCACACTGGTGGCTTTTGCCAGCACAGCACTAAAGCAAATCCTTTTTTATCACAACCAACATACGCTGTAAACAGGAAAGAGTTATAAGTTATCCCTCAATTTATAAGTTTCAGCATTATTAATAAGCTAAAGTACGAAGCTGATATACTTTGATTTGGTTAAATACATCAAGTTGAAACGTAATTGGCACTCACAGTCCAGCAGCTCAAGAATGTCTGTTGGAGTAACTCACCAGTTGAATCATCATTTCCAGCAGTGACCCCATCAGCTGCTGTGGTTAATGTAGTACTGGTGGGCCAAGAACTAACATCATCACCAACATCTGCACACGCGAGCCTCTCTGTTACTGTAAGGTCTAGAGGCCACTGCGCTTTGTACAATACTTAACCACGGCCAAGACAGACCTTGTCCAAAGATTGTTTGGTCAAATAACAGGACAAGATGTGAGAAAACCATGTACTTATCATGGCCATTTTCCACAGCAGTGTCTTCCAACTCCTATTTTTTTTCTTGAAAGGCTGAAATATATAATATATGAATTTCAGTTAGTACTTCCAGAGCTAAGTCCCTCAAGGAAATGTTGATGTTCAAAGTGATATCTGCAGGACTAACTGTATTGATAAAAATCTTCTGTAAATGCTTCCGTTAAATTGCATGGCCTCGTCTTGGTGGCAGAAGCCCCAGGAAAGGAGAGGCTTTCCTCACCCTACGACAGAACGGCTCTAAGTAGAACCACTAGACACTGATTCCTGGCTTCCCGTAAAGTTGAACCTAAGAGTGATGCAGGAGCCCCAAAACAAACAGATGCAACAGCTTAAAACGTGACCTCCCCACCCTAGACTCAAAACGTATCACTGCAGGAGTGGCCAAAAGAGACACAGACCTAACCCTGAGCCACACCACATCAACTAGGAGGATTAGATTAACCAACGAACAAGAAGAGAGAGCACTAAGACACTCTGAACTGTTCTGTACATAAATGACAGAGCACTCGGAATAGTCTTGGCACTGGATAACAAGATTTTGCAAAGACATGAAGAGTCTTCATGAACAAGAGGATCATTCAGACTACCTGCAGATAACATTGTTGGCATTTCTTTTCAGTTGCTACAGATCCATGTTGTCAGAACTTGCTCGTCCAGCGCAGTTTCTCCTTGATCCTGCAGTGATGTTTAACCTCAGCATTACCATGGGAAAAGCAAGGTCGCGAATTCAGCATTACATTTGCACTTAATGGTAGAGACCAAAGGAAATGTGAACCTAGTGGGAGAAAACCTGAGCCTGAACAGAAAGAGCCTGGGTAAGTATTCTATTCTTAAAATAGATGTAGGGAGTGCAGCTGTATTACATCAGACACTGGAGCCTGTCTCATAAAAGGAGCTCTTTATAAATCTGCAACTCCTCTCTAATCCTGCTACAACTTCAAAACAAGAAGATGTCCAAACTGAATGATACCTTTAGGAATACAAGTTTTACTGGGCCTGTTCTGAGAAATGAGGAGAGACAGCTAATTTTCTGCTTCCCCTCCCTTAGACATATCCTCACATACTTGACGTCACTGGATGCCAACACGTCACTTTTAGTGCACCCCCTAGTCCAGTACACACCAGTTTCCAGAAGACAGTGACTTCTGATTTCTCCAGAGCCACTTTTCAGATGATGCATCATCAAGAGAGGAACCCCAGCACAGGATGGGATTTGGGAGCTTCACAACTTGCTCATGCAACTTCCTCGAGGACTTTGTATACAGCCAAACCCTGTCTAGCCTGCTATCCCATTATTGTCTTCAGCCTAAAATCAGTGCAGATTTCTGACGCAGATTTTTATATCCCAGATCTTCCTGAAGATCTGGTCTGCCAATTTGCACAACCATGCTGCTTCTCACCAGGCCTCCTGCCCTCTTGGAAAACACAATCTTCCTCAAAAAGCCCTTCCTAAACCAGCTATTTTAAGCCCTGTTCAATATTTTAGTTTTCTGAACCACAGCAGATATGCTAAGCAACTACGGATGTCTTCATCCATGCAAGAGGAATAGGTTGCTCATACTGGGTTGGGTTTTTTTTTGTTGGGCATTTTTTGTGTGGTTTGTTGGGTTTTTTTTTTGTTTGTGGGTTTGTTTTTTTTTTCTTGTTTTCTCACCTGTAGATTACTTCACTAGATAATCTTCACTCTATCAGTTCAAGTGCCTCGTTTGCGGTAAAAGCATGTGAGAGGTTAATATATTACAATACTGAAGACTGCACAAGAAATAGTAACACTAGGGCTCTATTGCTGTAGTTAATAACAGACTGAGATTTACAACACAGCTCACATATTTCATCAGTTTGACCCAGTAAATGCAGACCTCACCTTACACACCTTCAGCCATCCAAAAGTCTAGTGTCCAGCCTAAATCAGCCAGGCTTTTCTAAACCCCCCTCAAAGGGAAAAAGATACTTGCAAGGAGTAATTCATCCACTACATCGTCAAACAAGAGCAGCATCTGGATCCACATATCTCCACCAACTACAGGAAAAAAAAAAAGGCACTTCCAATCACAGTACCCAAGTTCAAGGCAGGTAAAATGTTACCTCTCAATTAAATTAAATAAATCCTACCCATGATGATGAAACAAAGGGCTCTGATAATATGGAGATGCTATGCTCTCACAGCCTAAGCACTAGGAAGATTATATTAAAGTTTTAGTGCTAAGTCAACAGAACTGCATGGTAAATTGCTGAACTGATGCACAACAGAAATTAAAGGAACAATTTTATGTTAAGTAGCTGAAAAAAAAAAAAAAACCAACAGATAAGCTTCTTAGAACTGCCTGTACAGTTTAGGAACTAAAGAAAACTGGGTATAGCTTGTTTTTAGCAGAACGTACTTCTGGCAAAGTAGCCCTTGAGCCTACTGCGCCTGAGGAGAACAGCAGTCTCCAGCCTCACCATCTGGAAGAGCAAAGATGTTTTCTCTCCCTGACCAGCAAAACAGTAAGAGGGCTAAAACTTTTTTCTAAGTTAATTAAAAAAAAACTTCGTTCCAATTGTATGTTTTCTTGCTCAGAGCAGGTCATGAGTCAATACCTGCTTCCCAGGCTTCTTGTGTGACTTTCTGCATGCACCGTTCGTACTGGTCCAGTGTATTTGGGTGCAAGCTTAAAATTATCACTTCCGAAACACTGACAAGACTAAGCCACAAACATGGATGAGTTTCAGACTATTCTGGAAAGTACATCTCAGTTCAATGTCTTTCAACTGATAGTTCAGCTACTGAGATACAACTGACAGTCCCTGTTAACCTAAGAGACTTTATAAAAAAAAAAAAATATTTCCAAGATGCTGGGATGCCTCAGTGTCTCAGCACACGGTTTTTGTCAGAGTCCCCCCAGCTCGACCTTTTTCTGCAGTGATTTTTTTTGCCCTTATCAGCTCTGGAGACGACCTTGCCGTGGCTTCGCTCCAGCGCCTCCTCTGCCGCTCGACACAG